>JPJU01001091.1:0-30827 GCA_000750735.1 Pseudogymnoascus sp. VKM F-4246
GGGGGAGGTGGTTAGGGAGTGTGTGGGGTGATGGGCGGGGAAGTATGATTGTCGTAGGGAAATAGAAGGTGGGATGGTGGGTTGAGACGAGAGGGTGGGTTGAGACGGGAGGGGGCTTATCAGGCGTTTTCAAGAGAGGGAGAGGTCCTTGAAACCCGCGCGAAATACAACGGGTCTGACGACACATTATGAATTACCAGGCAGATACTCCATTGATGATTCAAATGAATAGATTATATTTGCTTCGACTTCTACTTCAAAATTAAGAGCTAAGGAATACCCGCAGAGAGCCTAAAGACACAGCCGTATTACAAGTTCTTCCACTGATCCTGCTTCGCAATAAACTCCTTCAAGGTCGTCAACTTCTCATCCAGAATCTATCCACACATTAGCCTTTACCCTTCACATCAAAATCCAAGCACAGAACTCACCTTATGGCTCTTTTCCAGCGGCGCACCGCCATAGTACCCAAACTCATCCATCAACCTCATATTCTGGTACATCTCCTCAGCGAGATACTCAGTCATCCCAAAGCTCACCAGCTCCGCCTTAAAGTCCTTGACCTCCGACTTGACCGCCTCAGCCTTCGCACCCGTCACCGCAGTAAAATCCGACGCGATCTCAGCGGGCGTCACGTACGCCACCGCGCCATCGTAGGTCTTGCCGAATGCCTTGTCGCCCGCAAGGAAGATACCCTTGACGAACTTGCCGGTGTCGGCGGCGGTGTCAAAGAGCGGGATTGGCGCAGTGGTGGGGATGGGGAGGGGGAGAGTGTAGGACTTGGAATCGTCGCCTTTGGGACGGATGTTTTGGAGGAGGTTGGACATGTAGTAGCCGGCGCGGAAGTAGGAGGCGTTGAGGCCGAGGGAGCGGATGTAATCCTCGACGGCTGCTTTGGAGTCGAAGTGAGAGACCTTTGTGAGGACGCCCTTGGTGACTGCGGGGTGTTAGATGCTTATTACAATGGGATATGTGTGATAGGTAGGAGACTTACGCTTATTAACATCGATCAGGGAGCTCCAGACAAGATGTTGCAATCCAGTTTCCTGTTCTCGTCAGTACGATTCTTGAAAACTATGTGTGATAAAGCATACCTTTGCAGCATCAGCTACATTCTTCCCCTGTGCGATCTCCACATTTGGGTCCGCGGTCTCCCAGAAGTTGGTCACAGCGAAGGCACCGTACGCTCCCTTGAGAACGCGCGCAACATCCTTTTCGTTGTTCAGGTCCGCCTGCTACTTGTTAGCAACCAAACCCAAAATTATAATGAGAAAATCGATAAACATACAGTAACGAGTTCGCAGCCCTGGTCCGCGAGTGCCTTGGCGCTGGGCTTGGTGGTGTCGCGGGTCACGGCGCGGATCTTGAACTGAGCTGCGGCTTTGGAGTCTCCGAGGATGGATTTAATGACGGAGCCACCCTGGGCACCCGTTGCGCCAAAGACGACGATGATTTTCTTTCCGTCTGAAGCCATTTGAAGTGTGTTGTGATTTTGTGGGTGAGTACTGTGTGAGAAGCTTAAGCTATGAAGCGTGATTGCGGGGTCAATTTATGAGATTTGAAGATGGGGAATTGGCAAAGATGATGTTGTAATTGCTTGTATTGTGAACTGAGATGAAGAATGAAAATGGTGGGAGAAGAAGGACATATATATATATACTTATTCTATCATAATAGATGTTGCATCGACACTATGCTTTGCCACTCTTTTTTCATAGCTGTACCTGAAGCTATCAAGCATGCCTTACGTCAGTATCCTCTAAACACTATGCGCATCATTAAATCCGTAACACCGAAAGGCCGAATCGTGGGGTCAATAATGTAAGCAATCCCAGGTGGGTTTAGTCAGGTTCGGAGTCTTGGCAAAATTGAGGCCCGAGCTTAGTGCCCGCCGAGATGAATCTTAGGAACCCATTGTCCACACATGACTGAAGCCGTTCCATACATTCTATCACATTCCTTATAGTAAATCCTATTCACAATATCTTGGTAGATGCAGGACGCAAGTTTTGAATAAAGTCTGTGCTTTCGTTAAATATTTATCAAGGCCATTGTTTGTAAGTCTAAATGGCTGCATATTCATATGCATTTCAGCAGCAACCACCTCCTAAGCTCGTTCTCCTCTTCATCTTCACTTCAGCAGCTCCTTAATCTCCCTCCCCACATTCTTAATCCTTGGGTCTACCGCCTTCCCCAGAGCCTTGGTCACCGCCTGATCAATCCCATACACCTCCTTCGCCGCGGTCCTCACCTCCTCCCCGAGCCCCAGCAGGGTCCCCGTTGCAATCAGCGCCCGATAAAGCACCTCCGAGTCCTTCTGTTCACTAAGTATACCTGCCAAGCACTCCAGCCATGCAACGGACTGCTCAAACCTTGTCGCAGAGCTTACCTCCGACGCATCCTCCGAAGAAGTCACTAGAACCGCGTAGTTGATTGCTAACGTCGTCACAGCGACGAGTAGGTTCCGATTCGTCGTCTTTCCCTCGAGAGACTTCGATGAGATGGAGAAAATCCGGTCGAACTCGTGAGAGGCAAGTCTCCGGCCCTCCGAGGAGGCAAACAGGTTGCCGAACGCGCGGACGGCAAGCATGACGTTGTTCTCGGCGGGGGGTTGCTCGGCGCTGACACTTGATTCAAGTATCTCGATTATGTCGGCACCACGTGGGCTCTGGTAGGTTGCAGTGTCGGGCGCAACAGCCAACAAGCGGAGAAGGTCGAGACCGGGCAGTCGCTTGGCATATGGCCAGTCCTTGGCCAGTTTGATGGCGAGGTCAAGCCCGCCGGTTACGTCCTGGGAGGTTGCCGTCGAGCCAGCAGCCTCAAGGTGAGAACGAAGGGCGGAGAGTACCTCGAGCTCTTCGGGATTTAGAGAAACGGCCTTGGAACCAGAATCGATGAGCTCGCGGTTGATCTCTTTGATTTTATTCTCCATTATATCGACTCGGGCAACCAGGATGTTGAGATACTCCTTCTGAGGTAGGATCTTCGGCGCGGCTGGCGGTGCTGAAGCGCCCGATCCACCACCTGGCCGATACCTATTCTCGCTTCCCCATGGATCGGCACCAGCAGGCGCAGGCCCCTGGTTCTCAGATGCGCCGAGTGTTTGGCCCTTTGTATTTGTCGTGATGAAGTCTGAAACTTGATCGAGGTACGCTATGGGTAGCTTATTGTCCTCTACAAATTTTCGTGCTGCCTCATATGGGTTCTGAGAGTAGTTGTATGGAAGTTTTAAAGGCGGCTTCCCTTCCTCCACATCGACATCGAAGACACAATCGTAGTCTTTCCCTAGGTATGAAGTCTTCTTCCCACTGCTGCCCACGGAATCAACAACAGTGCCAACGTTTATCCATTGACCCTGGCTAGCCGACCATTGATGAGCCGTGATGGAACCGTTAAGCTCTTTTATCATCTGCACTTGTCCTTCCTTCGTTCCAGACTTATTTTGTAAAAAGTCTGGTCCAGGCAAAGACTCCTTGTTGATTTCGCCAGCTGCTTCTTGGGGTATCGCCGAAGACTTCACAGATTCCTCAAAGGCTTCAGTTATCTCGGTACTTGCGAATCGCGACTCGTCTCGGCTGAATATGCGCACAATACGATCACTGGCTCCGGTGACGATATCTCCGGTCTCAGGGTTTGCTGCGACGCTCCAGACGGATATCGCGGGGTGCGTAATAGTTTGGATACATTCCGCGCCCCTCCATATCCTGACCGTCCTGTCCTCACCAGAGCTTACCAGCTCGCCCGTCGCTATTGCCGATAGTGAATAGATGAAATTTTCGTGTCCAATAAGCTCGCCAACCTGGTTCCCTGCCAGAGTCCATAGTCGGATTACAGTATCATTGCCTGCGGATGCGAAGTCTGCTCCCGAAGGGTGGCCTTTGGGGACCTTGCAAAGAGCACGAACGACGTCTGTGCTGCCCTTAACCGTCTTAAGCAGCTTTCCAGAAATGTGGAATATCCGAATGAGATTGTCCGCACATGCTGTAATAATGGTTTCCGAGTCATAGGCCAGGACCGCCAAAACCGACCCCTGGTGCCCTTCGAATTGAACTTCAGTCTCCCACTTCCCGACCGACCACAGACGAGCCTGGGAATCCCATCCGCCGCTTATTATATATTTTCCTTCTGGTCCAACATCTAGAGCGCAGACGTTGTTGGCGTGTCCAAGTAGCAGTGCCTCGGCTGACTCCTCAGCGGGGCGTTTCGGTTGCCTGACTTCGATGATGGTCTCTTTTCCTCCAGAGACAATCAGACCTTGTATATGTTCGTGGGTGGGTGGTAAGTACGCAAGAGCGTTTATAAAGGATGAACCATGTTGTATTATGGTATCTTCGAAGGTTGACAATGGCTCGGCAATCATCTTCCACACCCTGACAGTGCCATCTCTGGACGCGGATACCAGCTCGTTCGGGTACGGAAATATGACCGCGCGGACCTTTAAAAGCAGTCAGAAATAACTCGTTTTTATGCCCAAATGACACAAATCCCTGGAAGTCTTCCACTGCCTTTCCACAAGAGGGTGGAGGTGCATCAACAAGGAGGACTTACATCATCATCGTGCCCCGCCAAGCTCGCAGATAGCTTGAAATCGCCCATCGACATGAATGCAGAGTTTAAAAAAGCAAGGGTTAGATTCCAAGTAAAAACGCTGTTACGACCAGTCCTACTGAGCTGTCAAGAAACGTTGTGTTGTTCAAAGTTGGTGTTCTTCTGTGGAGTTCTAATGCCATCTGTTGACAAAGCGATCCATTCCATGACGACCACTGACCACCAAGGGAGCTCATTATCGGAACATAGTTTCGCCGGGAACACCCCCTCTTCCCTTGCCACCCCACACCAATGTCCCGCAATCAATCCTTTTTAGCGCGTCTCGACATTGTCGCCTTGGTCCGTGTCAACAAGTTTGATGTTCACTTTCATTTCAATATTAATCCATCGCGAGTTTCCTCAGCAATACACCAGATTTGCCCCTTTTGGTGCGGATCTTTAACGACATTTTCAGATACTCATTACACTTTGTATAGACGTGCAGGGGAACCCTCATAACGACCATTTTAACGACTATAACGAATCTCCCTTGTCATCGAGATACGCCTCTCGTCATACACCAGCAGCCCCCAGGACACCGTTTCATATTAAATTCGAAAGATTCTTGCTGCCTTGAGTTTCATCTGATCTTTTTAGATTTGTGATTGAAATATCTGCAACAATCTAGCTTCAAGGCGCCCCTTTATACCGCGACAGTATCCGATTCCAAGAGTCAACGGCGCAAACCATTATGGCTGCCAGTGAGACCTCCAGACAATATGTCCCCCTTACTTGCCATGGACATTCACGCCCTGTTACGCATCTGAGCTTTTCTGGCATTGTTGGCGACAACCGCGAGGAATACTATTTGATCTCAGCATGCAAAGGTAGACAACACCGCAACTCTGACATGTGGGGGGGCACTTTGCTGACACAATGAAGATAACAACCCAATGCTAAGAGATGGCATGACCGGAGATTGGTTCGTCGTCCTGCACGAAATATAAAGACTCGAAACTGATTCATGCAGGATTGGAACCTTTTTTGGCCACAAAGGTGCTGTGTACCAGGCTCGTTTATCACCAGATGCATCTCTGGCTGCCACCGCATCAGCAGACTTCACTGCGTAAGCCCTAATCTTACCTTTCCCGAAAGCTCGTCGCTAACACGGGATCCCTTCGCAGACGAGTATGGGATACACACACTGGCGAAACCCTCTACACGCTTCAGCACAACCACATTGTTCGAGCTGTCGCATTCCCTCCAAATAATGGCCAGCTCCTTGCGACGGGCGGTATGGAGAAGAAGCTGCGCATTTTCGACCTCTCGAGCGTCGCGCCGATCACCAACGGCGCCCCGACAAATGGCGACTCTTCCGACCCAACTATTATCTCCGCCGACAAAGGCTTCGAAATTGGCCCAGATGTCCACAAGGGGGCTATAAAAGCTATCATTTGGACCCACGACCCAAATATCCTTGTCACTGCTGCCGATGACAAGATAATCCGCTGGTGGGACTTGCAGAACAGGGTAGTCATCCAGGAATTGCCGGTAAAAGGCGACATTGGTTCCTGCGAGTTCAACATGCTCTCCACAGGCGCTGATTCCACGGATATCGGGAGCGGAATGCCTGTCCTGGCTATTGCAGCGGGCCGGACTGTCTATTTCTATGGTGGCGCGGATGCGAGGCATCTGCTGAAATCGGTGGAGCTCCCCTATGATGTTGCCAGCGTCGCCATTCACCCAAAGCAACGCAAGTTCGTGACTGGCGGGATCAAGGATACTTGGGCGAAGGTGTACAACTATGACACCGAGCAGGAACTTGGTGAGTAGCCCGCCGAACCTTTTGATATTGAGAAATGCTAATACCGATCAAGATGTTCACAAGGGTCACCACGGTCCCATCTGGAGCATTAGCTTCTCCCCGGATGGCAAGCTCTATGCAACAGGGAGTGAGGATGGAACCATCAAGATGTGGAAGAACTGCGCCGGGCCATTCGGCCTCTGGCGCGCCGAGAAGGAAGTATGAAGACTTCCCGCGCCGTGAAGTAGTCAAACACTAGTCAAGAGGTCGTGTCGCCTCGCGGAGGGAGAACACCTCCCTAGACTCTGGTCCCATTAAACTTGGCAAAACGGACCTCGGCGGTTCCTGCTACCGGAGATGCGGATCAGGGTGGTGTGTGTGGGAGTTTTGGGACAAGCATTGTTGCGTCAGCGTGAGATCTCGAAGTGCCCACGGGTATTGGTTGTAATTTAGGTCGGAAGGTGGGCGGACTCATTGCATATTCCAAGTAGCGGGTTAAGGAGTAGGACAGGGCATGCTGAGCGAAATCAGATATACAGATTTCTACTGCTCTGATCGGTAATTGAGAACCATAACGATACGATGGCTATGTACTCGTCGTCTATCCACGTGACTGACCGTAAGACGTAGGTGAGGCAGCCATGAGATAGAAGAAGGAATTATGCGCAGCGTTCCATAGCCCCCATCGGATGTTCAGCTTGATATCTATTTCTGGGAGAGTAACCACTGCAAATTCGACACTAGCATGCATTGTTAAGCATTGGAGTCAAGAGCTCACACGTGACTGGCAGATCCCAGACCTATCTCAAAACGACAAATACCCCGACGAGTGCAAAACCGTTTCTGTATCTCGAAGCGCTTGGCCAGCCATCACATTGCAGGCGCTTGGCAGCGTTCGAGACCCCGTGGAACTCTTGACTTTTATCGATATGTCGCGGCACTAGACATCCGGAAGTGTTACTCGAGTACATTCGGTTTGGAGATTACGGGATGGGATGGGATGGGCGGTTCGCGAGAGACAGGCGCAGGGAAGACAGGATATTGATGGGACCGTGGATGCGCGCATTGGTATGTACGTACATATGTACGGGGATACGAATTACAGGCTGAAATGTGAGCTGTACTCTAGTTTTGTCAGTGCGGGACACAGTCGCTGTTGGGGGCTGGGAGGTAGGTATTTAGCGGTGGGATGGCGATTTGCCATGACTGGGATAAGCATATCGATCCGGTAGCTCCCTCCGCTCTTGCCCTCGGCCACTGCCTGCCAAGGACAGGAAGTGCAGATGAAGACGATAAAGACCACGGGCTCACGATGCGGCCAGAGGTCTAATATGCAACTCGTTCTCTGTCGGTCGACATCAAGGCCGCCGTGATGCCGCCTGTACGAGGATACATTATTTGTGCGTCGGAACACGGCATTGGGCGAGGAAGCAAACATGAAATTCCTCGGAACTGTGTGTACGAACAGCAGCCAGAGCTGTGTGAGATGTGAGATGTTGTTCGGCGCGTAGGCATGGATTACCACTGGACGAAGCCCCTTGCACTACTGATGTGCCGGACCCCAGCGCGCCGCCCTGATTCGCCGTGCGTGCATCCGTATCGCACAATGGCCAGCGACTCGCCGCCACCCATGCGCTCCCCTGCACCTTTGTTCACCACCCAGCGTGCTTAAGGTGCAGATGGGGCCGATCGGACCCCAGCTTGAATGTGGACTAGTGAGTGCCCGCGCCAATGGGGCGGCGGGGACGCGATCATCCCGCTGCGTGCGACGCACCGCACGCTGCACGCTGACTGGCTGCGCCCTCATCACCGTAGCCGCCCGCTGTCAATGGTGGGAGGGGAGGGGACAGGTGCCGTCCAGTGCGTGATATGCATGGCCCTCAAAAGGCTCTCTGGCCCCCAGCGCTGGTCTGATGGGCGACTGACTGAGAGACCTACATCGTCGACGTTGAGCCACTTTCCGCTGAGCAACTTCGCGACTTCGACTTCAAAGTGTATGATTGTCGAGCACAGGGCGAGAGAGACAGCAATCCCGTCGCCAAATAGCTAAGCTGCTGCGCATCTTGGCCTTGGTTCTCTACACAAAAATCTCTGTTCCACATCTGTCGCCATGTTTTACTCAATACTATCCGTGCTGGCAATATATTTGTCGTTAGTGAAGGCACACACTGTGATCTCGTATCCAGGCTGGAGAGGAGACAACTTGGTCACAAATGAGACGTTTCCATTTGGCATGCAATGGATGTATCCTTGTGAGTAACCCTGATCTCAATTACTCGTATTTTCTATGTACCTCCGCGAAAAGCGCAAGAGACGGTCGCAATGGGCATCTGCAAGCTCAACTGAGACGGCTCGCGCAGCGTCAAAATTGCAATGCCTCGACTGCTTGGACAAGGCGCATTTCATATACATCATGCATCTCGGTCTTTGCCAAACTACCGCTAACTTCTTCTCAAGGCGGCGGAATGGGTACCTCGCGCAACCGCACCACCTGGCCCATAGGCGGCGGTGCTCTCGCTGTGCAACCAGGCTGGTTCCAAGGGCACTCCAAGGGCTTCTTCTACGTCAATATGGGCTTTGGCACGGACGGCCCGGACAATGGCCCGAAAAACTTCACCAATGTCATGGTACCCATCTTTGAGTTCACAGGACCCTCGAACGGTCCTTACCCAGGAACCTTCTGTCTGCCCCAGATCCCGCTGCCACAGAATGCGAGTGTCAAGGCTGGCGATCTGGCGACAATCCAGGTCGTGATGTCAGCGCAGCACGGGGCGAGTCTGTTCAATGTAAGTTGATGCCATTTCAAAAGCAAAAGAGCAGCAGCTAACGGGTATTAGTGCGTCGACATCATCTTCGCGGAGCCAGAGAACGTGGCAGAGGTCAACAAATCCAACTGCTTCAATAGCAGCGAGATCGGCTTCAACAATGTCTTCACATCACAAATTTCCGCCGCTGATTTGTCAATAACTATCTCGATGGCTGTTCTCACGCCCATACTACTACTCACCATGTGGGGTCTATCATGATGAGATGAAGTTAATAAGTCGGAAATGATAGGCAGGAGGCAAAGCGGGGGAGTTCGCGTTCTTCTCCTGGGGGCCTGGAACATACGAGCGGGTTCCTAGGCAGCGCGGCAAAAAAACACCGCAGTTTTTATATACAGCATGGCGAGATGGGGGATCGGATCGGAAATATGGCGCTGGGGAGTTTCATTCACATTTTTTTGTTACTTCCATAGGATGGATGCCGCAGAGGCTACTTTACATCTACATATACCCCCGTAACTGGGGGATTTTATACCAGAGGGGTGGATGTGCCACAGTAGGCAAAGGGAGTATGTAGATGTAATGAAATGAGAAGCAACGGATTATACTCCGCTGAACCAAAGTTCGTCTCTCCCATGATTGTTGATCTTCTTGTCCCAGGCTTGGATAGGCTAGTAAAGCGGGTAGTGGCGGCGGAACGGGACGGGCGCTTGGCGACGCTTCCACACAATCTGTCGAGGTAGTTCATGAAGCCCCATCAACCCAGAACACTTCGCGGACTTCAAACAGAAAGTTTGGCTTACGGACTCCGCCTCCCCCTTCTATATGCCGTGCTTATAAAAGTTTGAATACTATCGGGAGCCATGCGGCCCTTCAGCCGGCCCGGGGGCTGTGCAATCCAGCCTTCCCAATGCCCAAGTGTTCCCGGGAGTGGCCCGGTAGGCAACCCCTCGGGTGCCTAGTTCGTAGCAAACAACTGGCCGAGAATGATTCAGTACGTATCAGGCTCGCCATTGGTAACATAATTTTGGGGGTTTTTTGGGGGTTGCTCTATGTCCAGGGAATGACTATTTGCAGGAGGTGCATATTCGAAACGCTGTTTAGCCAATCCTGGGCGCTTCGGCGCGTATACCAACCACACAGCCATGGCAAGGCTAGATGGTAAAATGGTAGGTTTCTTTTTAATACTACTGTCTCTCCTCTGCTGTTCTTCTTCATGTATTATTTGGTGAAGAGTCGCGGATTTGTTTTTGGCAGAGCAGGTCAAGATGGCACTCGAACGTTCCGATAGCTTTTCTCAACAAGGTTCTGTAGACTGGGTTGCACTATCTGGTGGCTTTTTATCTATCAGCTATGGCATGCTTCAACGCCTCTCCGGATCCAATTTGGACCCGTATACCGTCAGTGTCGGCTGCGTTCTCGGAGACCAATTTCGACTATCTCGAAGTGGGAAAAAAAATGTCCAGAACGCCCTGGACAATATGAAAGCTTTTGCAGGATATCAAAATGTGCTTTGGTTTGGTTTTGGGATGAAGCATCCTGCAAGGAAGATAGCGATGGCTGATCAGGGCGTTACGCTGGTGGCACTGTGTGCTGCGTTATCAGAATGCTTCCCATATGACACCGCCGCGGAGATCTTGAGCGACATGATTTCTCTACAAAGCAACCTCGATATGAAACCTTCTGTTAGCGAATGGTTATCAGTTATTAATTCGTGCGCCGGGATATTGTCCACGACGGTATTTCCTCTACGAGCAGAAAAACTCATGGGGCTTGGAGTCGACGACAAACTCACAGAACCGAAAGACATAGCAAAAGTCTTAAATGCAATTGGAAGGATCACAAAAGGAGATTTGGTTTCTATTACCATACACGGAGGAAAGGAAGCTAGGTGGATCGGGGCTGTCGCAGAATGGCTTTTTGGGCTAACTGTGACTATCACAAATGATGAGGGTGAAATCGTGCACACCAGCTGCCCAGGCGACAAGGTGGCCCAGGTTACCATCTGCTCCGTGTCGAGGCTCGAACACTGGGAGAAGGGCTATCGTAAGCATGAAAATGGGATCAGTTCACTAGCAATCGCCGACACGACATTCTACATCGAGGCTGCTGCCAAATTTTGGTCCGAAAATAGCTCAATGCCTTACCAAAAACTACATTGCGGTGGAACTATGGATACGCCAATCATGAATGGTCGTGTTCCATGGGAAAACTGCCTATCTACGGTTTTTGGTGTATTGTTCAGAGACTTGATGAAGCAGCCAGCTTGTGTCGCAAATGCTATCAGTGCAGCGGCAAGGGTATACTCTGCAATTGCGGCGGCAGAAGAAGGCGTGCCAACAGGCGTCTTAGAAACTAATGTTCTGTACATGGAGTCGTCTTTTGGGGCCGCCTTCGTTCATAACTTGCTCCAGTGCTTCTCGGAGCTCTCAGAAATAAAACCGCACCTGGCTCAATATTCCGATGATCAAACATACGCCGAAGCAATGAAACAGTACAAAACGTCCTTACGGGAGATTCGAACCAGTTGCGGCTGTACACTATGCATGGGCCGATCAACGCCGAGCCAACTTGCCGAAAAAAAACTGGCCGAAAGCAAACCAGACAAACCAGCGGCTAAGGCCGAGAAAAAGGAAGTCAATTGCCAGGCTGTTCTTGTTGAACTTATACTTCGCCTCGGACGCCTTCTTTCGGTTGTCGAATGCGCTGAGGGCCTTTATCCAAAGTTTACTGGTCTTCGTAAACTATATAATATGCGCGGTGACGAGATCAAGGCCAACTCTGGAAAATACATCCCGGAACCGCCTGGAGTTCACAGGTACCGCAAAGCAGACTTACAGCCCCCTAAACTGGCAGCCTTTGTTTCGATGGATAATTTTCCGGCTCATATAGAGCAAGCGCTATGTCTCTTCACAGGTCGCACCTCCGAGGACCTCAAAATTAACCTTTCTTACTCATCAGCAATTTCCGCAGATGGTATTTGCGTATATCTCCACATTCTTCGCGAAATTCCGGATAGTCCACCAAAGTTTGCAATGCTTCATGTCTGCCCAGGGCAGATTTTGTTCGAAGGCAAGAAGTTTACGCAGTTATCCGACAGGCGACCCTTTTTAGAAAACCCCGGGCGAGGCAATAGGGAACAAGATGTGATCATGCTGGCATGTGCTGCTCAGGGCTTGATTAACACGGTGAAGCTAGCTGTGAAGCAGACTGTTCACCAGCTGTTCCTTCATTATGATCTTTTTGATTACGAAGGAACGGACTCTGGATTGCACCTACCTCCATACAGGGTATGCGAAAGAATGCTTCATAATTACCGGCGTGTGTCGTGCAGTCATTCAAGTGATTCGGAGGAAGATGGAGGAAAAGATTCAGACTGGGGGGGTTACGACGTTCCAGAGCTCCGAGGAAAGTTCGATCCAGAAAACTGCTATCAAACGTGGAACATGGAGTCCACTGACCTAGGACGGTGTGCTATGGTTGCGCTTTATGACGAAATAATGCCCGCAAACTGTATTGTTGTTGTGAGAGACACAGAGTGCCTCTCGTGCTGTAGGGGGATATGGGATAAAACGAGGGAGGCTTTCAAGACAGGAAACATTCTCGTGGTTAATAAACCTGATGCCAGCCGCCCAGCATGGAAGGGTTTATCATAAATCCGCGTTGCTCGGCAGCAACGAGTTAAGTAAAGTTGAAGGCTACTTCGTGTGTAACAACTGGATTTCTGGGGTTAAAATGCTTGGGAGAATGAGGCCTTCACAACGCAGAAGTGCATTGAGAATAATGACGCGCCGGTGGGATTTCATTTCGGGGTATCAATAATGTGAGAAGGGATTGGCACATATATGTTCACACATGTAACGGAGATTGGAGAAGTATTATTGAATGGACAATTTGATTTGGTATCTTCTAGTCCGTGTAATTGACTCTGAAAAGTATTAGGATTACAAGCGAGGGTCATCATTATTTCAAGAGAAGAAGTTTGGCATTGAAGTAAAACCACTGCTTCTATTGCAATCATAAGTCTGTCTCTTGTATTATGAGCGACAAAGGCTGCCGTTCAGATTCGGAAACTTCGCTATCATAGCTTCGTTATTTGAAGTCTCCAATTTCTTCTCAGAGGGCCATCGTATTGTCAAATTCGATCGTCGGCGTGACCGAAGCCAGAAACTATTGCATTGTGTTAACATATACCGTGTTTTCCGCATGATATGTTTGCTTACCTTCAAAAACACAACTAAATACTGATCGATGCTAATGGCAGGTTCGTCATCGTCTGGATTATCATCGGTATCCACCACCTCCCACTCATCACCGCCCTTTCCCTTGGGTTCGCTCTTTTGGTCGCCAGCTAGATTTAATTTATCAACATCGCCTATGAGACCCTGCAAGTCCGCTGGTGTATCCACAACGAGGCCTTTACGTTGCTTTTCTCTTCTGATCTTGAGAGCATTGTCTGCGCGGTGGAACAGGGTTTTCATGAGTTCGGCATGCTTGCAAGGGTGTATTGATGCCATTTGGGTGCCGTCGGGATCATGTGGAAAGTTCTCGAGGGTCACCGTTTTGTCTGTATAGTCGCCCATAATGTCTTGCAGCATGAGCCGCGGGGGTAGCGGGTGGTTTTCGGAGTCATAGCCCGACAAGTATACTTTGGGCGTAAGATAGGCAGCTGAGTATACTATGGATATGTCGTAATAACGCATTGAGCTGCGAGTTTGTCAGTTGATAATGCGGTATGGTATCGTGATATGTTGGTGCACGAAAAATCGGATACATACCTATTCTCTTCACCAGATTCGCTGTTGTTATCGCGAATGAGCGCATCGGGGTCATCCTCGAATATTTCCATATCAGGGATATCATCTGGCTCATCTGGCTCTTTATCTGCCATGTTCCCACTTTCGTCTACAGTCCTTACATCCCTCGCTCTCGCCTCTTGGCTTGCTGCTAGATTTCCGGTTCGTAGCCACCCTTCCTCATCATGTCCTGCGCTGCCGCCTCCTGTGTTCTCACTGAAGTCTTCGCCGTCTCTAACCATTGTCTCTTCTTGCATCATCGCATCACCAGCAAAATCTTCAAGGCGACGCCGGCACGGTATCTTTCGGCACACGAGAATATGCTTGTTTGTGGGCAATCCGTCGATCTTTCCTGTGAACTTCACTACGGTCTTGTCTCCAACCTTCTCTTCGACCGTCGGAAGATCTGACCATGTCCACACTGGAAACCACTTCGTCAGGTAGTCCCCTGCGGCAACAAAATGATCTGGATGAAGCTGCCCTGTTTTACGAACGTCGATATCCGCAGCCGCGGGTATTGCTTTGTGGTATCGTTCTCGGAACTTATCGAGCGTGCTATGAGCGAAGTTGCGAATGCTCGTCATACTTGCGGTGTTCTGTGGTTCCTGCTTGTGCGCAGCTGGGTAAATAGTGAAGGGTCAACTTAGTTTCGGCGCAGGTTGTGTAGAAGACAGATCGGCGGCGACGAAATAGTCTGCGAATATATGTGCTTGGAACCTGCCAGGTGACGAGATACCGTCGTGGGAACAAGTAGCGGGGTTGGCCGTCTATCTTATCAGCCTCGCTTATGTCATCTGGCGATCATGTGGCGCTACCTCACGATTCCCAAATGACTATAAATAGTCACTTCTGATGAGATGTCAGCGCACATATAATTTATAAAACGCTCAATAGCACAATTTTTTTTAACGGTGACCAGCATTAGCATCTTAATGGTAAAAATGTGGTCTATTGTGGTTTGTTGTGAACGCTCAAAGGTGAAACTCGCCCTGTTATTGATAATAGGATGGAGGATACCACGAAACCATTTCTCAACCAGGAGTGGATGCCATGGCCCTTCTCACAAGACCCCCGCAAAGAAGATGTTGGCAGAAAATAATAGACTGACAATCTGATCGGCTTTACAGGCGTGAATAATGGCGTCTGGTGGTTATATGAGTGTTGTGGAGATGAATCCGGGAAAGGTTTGTATGGAATCTCCAGTGTATACGTCGCTCTATGGAGTTACACCTTAGAGCCACCTTTTCTTAATCGCCTTGTTCAGAGTGGGTGTGGTTTCTCATTGAATATGAGAGACTTGCAAGCGTTTTGTTTCTGGGGCAGTTTTGACAAATTTGCCCAGTCTCTAAGTGAACTTCACCCAGCAACACTTCAAGTGAACCGTGACTGCATAACTCTTATTTGCTGATTCTACCCTTCTTTTTAGCTGAGAGCAATTGCATCTTTACTTTTCCCCTTTGAATTCTAAAAACTTATTAAAAAACAACCAAACAAAGCATCCACGATGGAGTCATCAAGTGTGGAACCTCAGCCTGCAGAAGATGAAGCAGCGCGCTCAATCGAAATCCTCCGTGAGGCCAATGAATTCTTGGAGCAAGTCAAGGTAACAGATTTTATCAGATAGCAAGTCAAAAAATTAACAAATGAATAGCTGAAATACCAGAGCAAACCGGAGGTGTATGAAGAGCTATTTCGTCTCCTAACCTCATACGCTGCTGCAAGGGATGAAGCCCATCGTCAAATCCACTCCAAAGTGGAAGCCCTGTTCGGTGGCTTGGCAGCTGAATTCCCAAAGCTCCGTGGCGTCTTGATCCGGACTATTCGCATTGCGAGAGATACACCCTATGCTGCGGCTCTCGTCAACTCGGCCATTAACCGTGCAACCAAAGTCACAATCGGAAGTACAGCAGCAGAAGACTCCACCGAAGAAATGATAGAGGATGGTGCTATGAATTTCACGAAGTTCATGATCGAAAACTCCCCTGGCTTCGGTGTTGACGCCGATTTGTTTGGTGGGTTTGTCCAACTGCTGCCAGGGAATGGTTCTCCGCCAGTTGTGGGACGCACCATAGCAGCTGGAGGGACATCTCGGTTCCACAAAGAAGAAGGGAAACGGTATATGGAGCGTGTCAAGGCATGTTCTTGTCTCTTAATATAGATCCGATCATTCTAACGATTTACAGGCCCATTTCAGCGACAGACCAGACGTCTACGAAGGATACAACACGGCCATTGCGGATTTTGAGAAAACGAGAATTCGAGCAAACCGTCGCTTGTATGTGAAGGCTAGGATTTTACTCCAGGACTCGCCACAGCTCTTCGAAGGGTTCGAGAAGTTCGTGCCTGCAAATGGAAGGGGTGAACTTTATCGGACACCGGCTGGGAAGCTTCGATGGCGGCACTACAATGCCGAGCACAGCGCTTTTGAAAATTAACGATACGGATTTGTTTATAAATGCCGCTGTTATCTGTATAGTACATTCTGGTGGAGTTGATTTGATGGTCTAAAAACAATACATGAGACGCCTAATAATTCTACAGTCGATGCCCCTTTTAATACCAATTAGGATCGTCATGTGAGTGCCGTTCTGCTCTCGGGTTGAGGTTTAGTATCCTCTGCCCTGGAATATGCGTCTTTGTGAGATGCGACTCAAACATGCCCGATATTGCCCTTTTCCCAATCGCCCCAAACGAATCATATTCTTCCGTGTCTCCATTACAAGCAGCCCATTCAGGCGACGTTGGCGTCAGGCCATCCCCAAGGTCGCACCAACGCGTCACTAAAATCGCGCGCTTGAACGAGTTTGTCGGCCGGTCCTCCATATTCTTCAGCTCGATTAGGTACTCACTTGGACAGTCTGGACATCGCCTCATCGGTCTGCATGATTCGCATAGCGTCACAATTGATCGAGGATCGTAGAGGCGGTGATGCAGCCTGTCCTTGACTTTCTGACCCACCGAATCGGCCGGCCTCGGTATGTGGCTGAGAGCGCACTTACAAAGCTCCATCAGCATACCATCTCTCCAATGGGCGCAGACGGAGAAATACGGGCTATAATCGTCGCGCGAAAAGAGTAGAAGCCGCACCTCGCTCTGCGTAAGTCCGGACTCGGCGAAGCAAGAACTGCTTACTCGCATGTGCAGATGGCCGTTGATTATGGCGAATTGGCTCTGGTGGGACCAGTGGTCCTCTTTCCATCGGCGCACCAAAGACTCTAGGGGGATACCATGTGCTGGTCCGTATCGCTTGGCCCTCATGACGAGTTGGACAAACGAGAAGGGGAGGTTGCGGCGAGGTGTGATGCGCGTGCGAGGGAATGGAAGATCAAATGCCTTGGGGCATTGATATAGTGGATTGTGTGCCGATGCCGGTTTCAGAGTCTCGTTGCCACAGTGTATGCGGTAGTGATATGAGGCACACAAGAAACATAAGAGGTGATTTGGGAGGTATTCGTCCATGGTTAGGAGGAAACGAATTTTGTATCCCTGGTTTTCCGGGAGATTTAACGCTTGCCATGGCTGAAATCCGAGGCGCCAAAGCAGTTCTTTGGTAGTAAATACCAGACTCGCTGCTTCAAATGGTGTTAAATAATCGAGAATTTTATCCCAAATCGGCAACGGTATCCGCGATAGAGCGTGGTCTCTGGGGTGGCATGCAATATCCGTGGCCCTGGCAAGCTGCTGTTCATAATAGACCTCGTCGTCATAAACTAGACTATGTAGCAGTGCCGTGTTATCCTGTCTCTCTCCTAATTGACTATCAACCACGTTCTCCCTGTGATATATAGGAGATGGGCTCCGGGCTTCATATTGAGGTGCGCCGGAGCCTTCCGGAAGCGGACTAGCAGATGCACCAGGTTTGGAGCGTTTCTGAAGTTTTGATGAAGCCTTTGGGCGAAAGGCCTTTGCTAATCGAGTTCCGAAACCGCTACCCTCACCAGGCGCCATGTTACAGAGTTGTTCTTGTTCAAAATTGTTGAAGGTATTCGGAGACGTCATTCGGCAGTGAATACGCTAAAATTTATCTAATCTGGGGTATCAGATAAGCTCGAAACGGTCACAGCTAAAAATAGATTACGCGAACCACGGAGAAACAAATCATGGGCCCTTTCAACAATAACTGAACCTCGAACAGTATAATGTATATATATCAGAAAATACGAGCGGAGCATACATTTTGTCTATTCGATATATTCATCGAGAGTTCACGTTCAAGCACATTCGACAGGCGTCATTGTCAATGCTTTCAGATATTGCAAGTTGCCTCTCAGGTTCGTACTTTATAACTAATGGTGCCAACGTGCACGCACATGATGTAACAAATCGTCGAAGTATCTGAGCAATTACACAAGGAAGGGAAAGATGTTCCAACTTGTTTCTATGACCCTTCAGGCAACTACGCCAGTGCCAGCCTTCGACTTCACCAAATCGCAAATGCACGAAGCCGGGTCGAGACTGTGTTTTGTCAGCTATGTTTGCTTTCTCTGGAAATAAGATACGGATGACTTACACGTAACTGTAGGGTGGTGTGAGAGAGCCGGTTCTGGTGATGTCAGTCGTGCTGCTCACAAAAATGTTGTTCTTTGAAACGGCGTAGCCCTCTTCGTCGCTGTCCAAGTTGGTCGTGATTGCAAGCTTGGTGTTAGAGAAGTAGCACTGCTCGACAAGGACCTGGGCACCCATGCGGGAGTTAATCCCAGAGGTTGGGTTATTCTCGAAGCAAGAGCTGTAGATGTGTGCGGTGCCGAATCTGATAGACGGCAGGCGAGAGTTCACGTTGGTAAAGTGGTTGTGGTGATAGGTGATGCGGAGGTGGCCGGTGTCCTCGGAACCGTTGCTATCAGAGTGGCCAACGAGAGATCCCTTCCACTATCGAACAAGTCAGCAGCCGACTATTATATTACGTATGGAGTGGGTATACAGACGTGGTCGTGGAACTTATTCCATGATACGGTAACATAGTCGCTGGCATGGGTGATATCTAGCAAACCATCGTAGTAGTCCTTGTCGCCAGTGAGACCAACGGTTGAGAAATCACAGTGGTCAATCCAGACCTTGGTTGCTAGGTCGAGGGCAACCAGGTCAGCACCCTCAGGCGGGTTGTGAAACTTTAGGTTGCGTATAATGACATTGCTGACTTTCTTGATGCGGAAACCACCGTCCGTCAAACCTATGGATGAATAAGCATTGGTACTCACACGCATACATGAAGTTACGGGCACAAACTTACCAGAGTTAGCGCCGACTCCAATGACTGTTGTGCTGCCCTTCAAGTCGAGGACTCCACATCCGGTCAAGATACCAGAGATCTTAATAACACCACCGCCGCTGATAGCGGAGGATAGAGCTGAGCAAGAGGTGACAGTGGTTCCGCTGCCGCTGCCGCCACCTGTTACACCAGCACCATAACCGACGAGCCCATTGATAGGGGCTGCGCCGCAATCATTTGAGCCGGTTGGGGTTGGGTCACTAGTGACGGTCGTCAGGGTAGTTCCTGGTGGGTTAACCGTCGTTGGGTTGCTTCCTCCCCCGGTGAAGTAGCATGAGCACTCCTTGGAGATCGCGCTGGGCTTATTGTTGCAGTTGCTAGCCCATGCTGGCAATCCTGTGGTGGCAGTGACGACACTTTGCGTGAATGTTGCGCAGAATTGAGAAGCGGTTGCAGGTTGAGCTTCCATATAAGATGCGCAGGGATCGGTGTCCGGGTTCGTGCAGCCCAGGGCCACGGGTAGGAGTGCTAACACAGCGTAGTGCCACATGGTTTCCAAGTGAGGAATATCAAGAAGGGGATCTTCAAGGGGGCGACAGGGAAATTTCAGAGATCGTCGAGTGTCATTCAAACAGAGTCCATGCGAACGCTGATCTTAACTTTATACCTAAATCCATCTTTTCGGGCTTCTTTGTGTATACTTGCTGGAATCGACATTTTTCCACCTGTCGGAATGAAATGGTATTCAGGTAAAGCTCATCGCAGGCAAGGGGAAGAAGTTGCCGATCTGCCGAGCTGCAACGATCCCTAGATTTTAACTTTAATATCAAATATATTAGGTGGCTGGACGGTGTGGTCATTTACAGATCACGAGGACGATGGAGAAATATGTTCCAATGCAGGCGGTTGTAAACCACCTGCAGCCTCCGAAAATAAATTGGGGGCGCAAGCTGGGCGTTTGTTACAAACGACGACGGAAAATATATTATACCCAGCCGCAGACGCAGAAGACCACGGCCGGAAAGCCAGAAATTGGCCGCGTTCAATCTCAAAGGACCGAATTTTTGCGGATGGCCTTTATGGCTTAAATATATAATGGTTTTATAGGTGATGAGCCCTGACAGTGAAGTCAGCCGCCGAAGCCGAATGAAATTAATTTAAATGGGGGTTGTAATTTGACCCCGGATTTGACTTTATGCATGAGCCTAAATACCCCGCGTCGCCAGTATTTGTGGGGTAACGATACCAGCAAAGTAAAGTAGCCGTATCCGAAAGTATGGAAGTTTGATTCTAATGATGCAGATTAAAAACACCACGAAGGTTATAATAGAGATGGAGAGGGTTTTGGGTTAAGCATTGTTTACAGTTATATCCGGGTTGCTATCCAAATTATCAGTGATGTCGATAGAAGTTCGTGATGATAATCTAATTACTGTTCCCATCATACCCTGATGCCAGCTTATAATGCATCTCCAAAGCCCATTCAGAGTTATGATATAGTATTATTATTCTAGAAATAGTAAGTGACGACGAGGGCTGAAGTGTTTAATATTAATTAATTATTATAATGAAATATACATAACTTCAGAGTGAATTACAGACTGACACCAGAGTCCAAAGGAAACGAGAGAGTAAAATTTCAAAACAATGCTCTCCTATCTTTTCTCGTAGTGTCAATTAACACTGTCTCGAAAGCCTCGCTGATTGGGTTGTGGATGTGGCGCAATTAAAGCCCGCTTTGGGGCGGTGCAGCCCCCACTCCGATTGCCGCCTAGAACACATCATTATATGAGGGTTTCGACTTCGACCGCAAATGACCAATTTTGGATTTGTCCTGTTCTTTAGTCGTGATGGGGGGTTATTATATGCTGCCATGCTCCCCACAATTCCTGTGTGAGGACCGTTTCTCTCTCCTCGATTCAAATGAGCTTCAGGTGCCATTCTGGAAATTGTTCAATGCGCTTATGCGCGAAGAGGTCAACAACCCAAGCGGTGTTATTAACATACTTGAAACCATCGCAATTTCATTAAGACAGAAGACCGATACGGACTATGGCTCTCTCCGAGATTTTATGGAGGGGCTGAATGACGATTTCTACACGCGCACTTGGCCAGCGCTTGTCGGATTGGCGCTGGAAATGCTGTCGCTCTTCCCAAAGCATAGCCTAACCATCCTGTCCTCAAATAGCCCCCAGGTCAATCTGTCCAGGCGTCAAACGGCCTGTCTTGTTGTCCACCAATTTCTTTGCACCTTGGCCGCTCCGACATGGCAAGATGGGTACCAAGACTTCCATATTTGGTACAGCTCAGAGCAACCTCACGCTGGCGCAGTCGATGCGTACCTCACAGCTCTGTTCGCATATTTTGACCGGATAACCAAAAACGACGAATACTCGACTCTCGCAGCTGACTTAGCTTCCTGGCCAATATCCTACACCCTCCATACGAACCAGGATCCCCTGCCTACCGCACATCATAAGCTTTTGCCCCTCGAGGTTTTAGAGTTATCAGCGGCCACCACGTCACCAGAGGTCCTTGGGATTCCAGATGGTGCCTCCGTGATCTCTGCGAACAAATTTGTCGGATTCGGCCGGACAGGCACGCAGGAGGAAACGCACGTGGGTGCATCGCCAGAGTGCTGTCCTGCAGTACTTCTAACCCCTCCACTTGAGGATAACCAGGCTCTCGTAGTCGTGGGTCCTGAGGCAATGGTTTCTATTTCTGGTTACGGCCGCGATGCTCGATGCGCAGAATTGCTCCTGCCAGGCGGTGATGCTGCGGCTCATCATCGTAAATGGGCAAAGCGGACGATGCTCTTTGTTGACGCTTTGGAACTTGACGTGGCAGACAGGAGAGGCGGATTGCCAGATGTCCTGCCTGGAAATATCGAAAGAGAACTACGTAAGGCTTATACCGGATTCAGTTCAAGCCATATCGTTAGCCCGAGAGACCCATTTTCTGTGATATACACTGGATTCTGGGGTTGCCGAACATTTGGTGGCAATCCTGATATCAAAACCTTGATCCAGTGGTGCGCCGCATCTCTTGCTGGCAGCTCTTTGAAGTTCATATGCTCCACTTCAGAACAGCACGCATTTGCGGTTGTCTTGAGAAGCTTTACTGAGTACGCATGTTCCATCGGCGTTGGAACCCATGAACTACTGGGAATATTACTAGACCTGACGCCAGGTGACCTTGAAGGCCTGCAACACCCAATGGAGCATGTTCTCAATTTACTCAAGAGATCCCGCAGGTAATAAACACGGTCATTCTTTCACGTTACTTTTATCTTGCCCTTTGTTGGTGTTGAGTGAAGCCTCTGCCTGGTGGATATTCTGGGAACCCGCCAATTGGCATTTCTATTGTGTAACTCAATATCGTCTCCTTACCAGCGCATCTTGGGCACATTCAACCAAGTAAGGTGATTCTGTACCACCTTCGGGAGTAAATTCAAAGAGGTCATCCGCTCTCCAGCTATCCCTGTTCGAAGACCTGTCTTTTAACAACATCACTCTCGCTGGGCAAGTAAATACTCGTAATCCGGCATGGCCAATTCAACAAAATGCAGCAGTCTCTGTGCCACATGAGAACCAAATTCCTGCTCCCATTTTACAAATTCCTGCTTGATATCAACACCCTTGGAAAGCTTCGACATATCCACGCCCGTGGATTGCTGGATAGACGAGAGAAACGGATGCAGCCCCGTCGTCATAGGTTGCCACTCAAAGCTAAGTTTCTCTGGATCGAGCTGGAGCTGGTGACATAAGCGCTCCAAAACAGCGCGATCGGACATTGTGTCGTCGGCGTCAATCACAGTTGGCTTGCGACACTGGGTTTCGGGCGAGCCAGACGACGGCTCCGACGATGAGTTCAGGTACCAGTCATAAAGGATTCGAGTCCACTGGAACGTGGCTCCCACGGGAAAGTCGGGATTGTCTACGCCTGCGTCATACACAGAACGGACCGTCTTGTACCAAGAAGAAAATGCCAGTGCCGGGTGACGAATCAGGAAGATTGGTGAAACAGAGAGCATGAGGTCGTCGGGTAGTAATGTTGGGTTGGTAGAAACTCTCACGACAGCATCTTTCGGCTGTAAGTGGGGAGCGACGTGAGGGGGCCGAGGGGTTTCGAGGTTGTTGTCAATTACCGACGGCTTAAGGAGGATAAGAACATGCTCTTTCACAAATGCTACTTTGTTCTTTTCACTCGAATAAGTCTCGCCTCAAGATTACTCTCGGAAAAATGGAAATCTCACCTGCTCACCGGCCTTGCGGATGTCTTCTTCAAGTTTCTCGAAAGCCTCTTGATACGACTTTGGTACCCCGGTCTTCTTCAGAAATTCAGTTCGCGCCTCCTCGACTTTTGGACCTTTGTAGCTGCTTTGTGGTTCATTTCCATGGAAGAACACGTCCAAGAAAGGATACTCGGCCGGGACGACGTCGGGGTGGGACTTGAAAATCTTCATGAAGAGGTTCGATGCCGTGCGGGGGTGTGAAAGAACAAACGCAGGCTTGCGTCCTTGCGGTGCTGTGGTAGACATATTTGCGGTATGGTGGGTGCCGTGGGAAAGGGTCAAGCAGAGTTGGAGATTGTAAAACAAACGAAAGAAAGTGGTATATAGGTATTTATAATACCTTGCTGTAGACGATTGGAAATATGATGGAGATAATGTTTATGTCGTGTCACGAGGCTTTTTATTCATCCATCTATGTGAGGAGATGGTCGTTCTACGTAGTACGGTTAGACATGCATTTCAATGATTCGATGTTACCAAATAAAGGGTGGATTTCAGGTTCTGGTGCATACTAGTGATCTATAGGGCGTTTAGTGCATCCTGGTGATCTGGAGGGCGTTTATTGGATCGACGGTACGGCACGCTACGTGCATATTCCTTCCACACCCAGTTACTCAAGAAAGTCAAATTACCTAATAGGAGGGGTTCTCGCTCAATAGGCTGGTGTCTTTACATCCGGCGGTATCCGGTTATATTGCTGGAGCTCTCATTTCTCGTTGAGCACTCAAACATAAAAACGGGTCGCGCAGCAGAGCGGTGTAACCCCGCATCAAAATATGGAGTACTCATTGTAAGCAAAACGCATTTGGTCTTATTATTGTCGGTATTCACAAATTAAAATTCGGTTACAGTGATGGTATGCGAATGTATCAGAGATGCATGTATTTAAGAACGTTGTTCTTGAACTGAAAGTAAGGTTATGAAGAAATTCTACTCTGCCTAATCTAAACATATAAAACTATTTAACAAACAATTTGTGAAAAGCTCGTTTTAATCCGCTTCATCTGCTATACAAATGAGATCCATAAACACGTCCAACTCTATCAACAGTGGAGAATTTAGCAAGGGAGGGCCTTGCCGGCAGTCTTCTTGGCGAGAGCAACCTCAGCCTTGCGGCGGCGGACGAGACCAGGAAGGACCTTGCCGCCTCCGTGAACCCACTTGGGGAACTCGCTAGAGATAACAGTGGTAGCCTTCTCGCCCTTGTTGAGACGGGTGACGATGGCAGAGGACTTGATCGCGCCGCATCCCATGTTGAAGGTCAAGCTGACCAGAGCACCGTACTGGTTCAGGTTGACCTTTGCCTTGGAGTTGAGCATGGCAGTGACACACTTCTCGTAAACCTATAAAGGAGAGTTATTAGCATGCTCAAGGTCTAGAAGTATCGAAGGCTACTTACACCTATGTCCGATGCGAGGAGCTTCTTGCCGTTGGCCTTGGTGAGCGGGATATGGTATGGGACCTCGGAGCACTTGGACTTCTGGCAAAGATGGCCGTAGCCGACGGTGGCGTGGCCAGTGGCATCGGTGTCTGTAGCGAGCTTGTTAGCATCTGTAAAAATGTGTGCATGCACAAGTGTCACTTACAAACGTTAGGGACGAAACCCTCGAACTCAGCAATCAGGTCGACGGTAGCGCCGTTCGACTTGGGAGCTTTGCAGCTACCGCCGCCGCTGGGCACTCCGGTGCACTTGGGCTTGACATAGCCGCTGGAGCCGGTCTTGACGTAGTAGTCGGCGACGTAGCAGCCGTCGGAGGTCTTGTCCCAGATTGAGTTGCCCTGGACACTGGTTCCTCCAGTCTGGCAGCTGATTGTAACAGCATGGCCCTTAGTATAGGACTTCTTCACAGCGAAGCCAGTGCCTGGCCCAGAGCGGCAGTTGACAGTAGCTGTAACGGGGAAGGCAGCGGCAGTAGAGGCCAGAGCGGCGGCAGCAGCGATGATGGTGAACTTCATGGTGGATGAGGTGATAAAAGTATAAAGATGTGTTTTGAAAGGCGATTGAGTTGATGAGTTGATGAGTTGATGAGTTGGGTTGATGAATTGCTGAGATGATGAGCTGATGATGGAGAGAATGAACGGAAAGTTGTGATCTATTTGTACTTGATGTTCATTCAGCTTCTCATTTCAAAAAGCCTTGTAATGGAGACATTTTCGTCGTGAGAAGCCTCGTAAAAGGGCAATCTCCAGCTTCTCTCCTCGGAACGCCTCGCAAAGGGGCAGCTTTTGGCTTAGCTCGTTCAAAAAGCCTCGCGGTGGAAACATGGTTGTTTAGCCCAAGGCTTAATTCTAATCCGACGATGTTGATCATTTGGATAAGCGATCGGAGTATTATGTTCTCTTCAGCTTCTAGCACTGCCACAGAGACGCACATAAATTGCACGTGCGCCACTTTTGTGCTTAAAATAGAGTTTGATGGGGTGGTTTTTACAACGTGACTTTGTCTTTTGGGTTAGACCGATTTAAATCGCCGTTAGTCTGTCCCCCCTAAATAAGCTTGATGCGTATATTGAGTTCTCCCGTCTGACTGACGGATCGGCGCGATCTTTTATGAAGTAATAACCCAAAGCTATAGCTACAGGCCCACAAGCCTCCCCCTTTTCCCCTTTCGACTCTGCGCCTGAGAAACGAATCGCATAGCGAGCCGGCCAATTGAGGCGAAGTCTGGGGAACATGCTTCAAACTAAAATTGTCGCCAAGTATGGCTGTGGTAAGACATTCCGCCCTCTTCTTGTTCAGGTCGTTTCTTCGTTGCGGAAAGATCCGCCGTCGCCCACGTGTGGTTGCCTTTAACCTTCTCTATCAATTCAAACCTTCCCTTTGAGGCGAAGTCTGCAGATGAAGCTGAAAAATAAAATTGTTACCGAAGATATCCCAAGGCGTTCTCCTTTGTAGCAATGTAACCGTTGATCCGAGAGGGTTAGTCCAAGGTTCATTCTGCAAAATTGAAGTCTTGGAGAGAAGATAGTAAGGCATTTTGTTGTCTCATCTGTGTTGGTTCGGCGACTTCTTTCTCATCGTCTCTTGGCCACGATGAGCACCTTTATACCATCATGTATTATAAAAAGGTGAGTGTTACCGCATCGGAATCTCCTTTTAACACTCACAACAACATCTCCATCTTCATCACTTCGACTGCACTCACAATCACATCTCCATCTCCACCTTTTCAACTTTATCACACAACACCACATCTTCTTTGCCTCAATCATCATGAAGCTCCTCAGTCTTGTTGCTTGCACGGCGGCATTCTTGTCGTCCGGTGCCCTCGCCTTCCCCGTTACAGCTGCTGTCAACTGCCGCTCTGGGCCAGGCACAAGCTTTGGTGTGAAGAAGTCCTATGCTAAGGGCCATGCTGTTACAATCAGCTGCCAGACTGGAGGAACCAGTGTCCAGGGCAACTCAATCTGGGACAAGACCTCCGACGGCTGCTACGTCGCCGACTACTACGTCAAGACCGGCTCCAACGGATACGTGAAGCCCAAGTGCACCAAAGTACCCAGCAAGCCCAAGCTCCCAGGCCCAATTGTCGACGATTACAAGTACAAGGGCAAGTGCAGTGGTACCGACGCGTGGAGCTACTACAGGTGCCAATGCACCAGCTTCGTCGCATGGAGAATCAACGAGCGCCTCGGCATCAAGTTCCACAACCAGTACAAGGGAACGAACTGGGGTAACGCCAACACCTGGGACGAAGCCGCACGCAGGACCGGTGTCAAGGTTGACAACAAGCCTGTCCCTGGATGTATCGCGCAGAGCAATGCTGGAGGCTATGGTCACGTCGCCTGGGTCACCAAGGTTACTAGCAAATCTGTGACCATTGAGGAGTACAACTACAACAAGAAGGAGGGATACGGAACTCGCACTGTTCCCAAGGGAAACTTCAACTACATCCACGTCAAGGTCTAGAGTGTTTGGAGAACAGATTGAAGATTGGTGTGCAAGGGTATCATTTATAGAGAGAGAGAGAGACGATTTTCTAGCATCTTGTATTTCAATAACGCATATAAAAATAGAATTGATAGAAAACAACATTCGGTTTTATGTGAATTTGTCCATTTGGCCCATTCCAGAGTGAAAACGCCTTTGGTGTCCAGCTGGTTTCTGGTTTATTCATCACAGCCCACCAAAAGTCGCGAGATTGAGTTCCACGGTACTACTTATCTTGGCGGCCTGCCGCCTTCGGCGAGATAACAGGGAAGTAAGTAATCAGGTATTTTGCAGCCTTCTTTGTGGGTTTGTCAACAGCTGGGGAGAGCTCGGCCCCACCTTACTTCGCATATTATACTCCTTAGAGCGTACGATTGGGAACCCGGCCCCAGCTTCTTCTCTTGGCCCAAAAACAACCTTTAAGGCGGCAAGGCGCTTGGATCTTACGCCATTCCTATTGAAGGTAATAGATCTACCGTCAAGGCATTTTAGAAGCTCGAGTATAACAGAGCGAGGAGCGGAATCCGCAATTATTGCGAGCCATTGCCGCTCTGGCGCCAAGAGCACCGCTAAAATCGTCTTGCTTTTCAGCCTTCTGCTTCCCTGTTCCGATCCATAACCATTGCTGCTTTTACTAACACTGCCCCAGAACCCCCACACTTCCCCATATTATAAACGACCAATGAAGCGGCGTAGCGACGAAGGAGCATTTTAAAACGCGAAAAGGTTGGTTAGTAAAGTACAGGAAAATACAGAGTAAATCGTATGGTGTACGACTTGCGAGCTGCTGTAATTTGCACATGTGCTTTGAGTAACCAAATTCTGTAATAATAATAATAAAATTTGGAAAAGGCGGGGGCGGCTGGAATCTTTCTGGAGTAGCTAAACCCCAACATTTCTGGTAATACTGTATTTCATCACGCAAGGCACAGGTAGTACACTTCAGTTTTTCCACCCCCGCGTCCCCAGCATTGTAGATCTTTCCTAAAAGGTCTCGGCTCGTGCCTGAGTTTCAGTAATTATTTCCTGTTTTGGTAGCTTCCTCACTCGGTCATCATCTCATCTCTGCCTAGCATGTGATTTCCGACTGGTCTACCAAATTTATCTCGATGAGCTATCACGCAGCAAGAGTAAGTAGAAGTAGAAAGAAAACCCGCCCTTCCTTTTAATCTTTGGCGCCTTCCCTTTCGTTGATCACGCTTTCCCTTCATCCCGTCCAAATAACCTTGCGATGTGGTCGTCCGTGGCTCCGCAGGTGCTTCTAGCCCTCTCGCTCTCCCTTCCAGCAACTGCGAATCCTGTAGCATTCCCCCGCGCAGACACGGTCCCAAAGCACTGCAGCCTCCCAGCCGCGGGTGAAGCGTTCCAAACCGCCTCGCCTGGACAAGTCAATCTAGACCCAGCCGCCGTCAAAGAGGCCATCGCGTACGCCACCACCCACGGCCGCCACTCCGTGCAGATCTTCCGACACAACTGCAAGGTCGCCGAAGGGCCCTTTGACGATCTCACCGATGCCCTGCCAAATAATGTGTGGAGCGTCACCAAGTCCGTCATCTCCATGATCGCCGGTATCGCCTACGACCGCAAGCTGATCGCCCTCAACGACACAATTGACAAGTACCTGCCTGATGAGCCTGGATGGGGAGATGCAGCCCATCGTGCGATCAAGATCGTGGACCTTCTAACGGAGGCATCGGGTTTAGATGAAGCCCTACTCTCGGAAGCTATCACCGTTGGAACGGACTCGAGTGCCCCCCAAGAGGCATTAGCACAGACCCTCAAGTACCCACCGGGATCGAAATTCGAGTACAGCCAACGCGTGCCAGATCTAGTGAGCTACGTTCTCACCCGAGCGCTCGGGGAAGACCTCCAGACGTTCGCCCAGAAGAACATCTTCGGCCCCATCGGCATCCCCAAGGACTCGTACATCTGGCTCCGCGACCGCTCAGGAAACACCTACGGCTACGCTTTCCTCTTCATCCCACCCACGCAGCTCGCAAAGCTGGGTCTGCTCATGCAAAACGGCGGATCGTGGAATGACCAGCGGATTATCTCGTCGGAGTGGGTATCCGAGGTGGCCGAGCCCAGCGTCACGAACCCGTGCTATGGCTACTTCTTCTGGACCAACAAGGGGAAGACGTGCACCAGCGTCAATGTCCCCTCGGTACAGACCTACGATCGCCAGGTCATTCCCAGCGCTCCCGAGGACCTCTTCGCCATGGTTGGTGCCTTCCAGCAGAACAACTTCATGATTCCCAGCCTGGACATCACGGTTACATGGACTGGTGTGTTGGGCGACACTAACCCCAACCTCGCTGCTCTCCTCTCCACCGCGCCCGGTGGCGATCTCTACTACAACTTCTTCCGCATCCTGATGCGCGGTGTGACTGATGTGCAGGTTGCGGACCCAGGACCGTTCCAGAATGACCCGTTGGTGCTGGATATTAACCCATTGAACTACCTTAGCCCGGTTGTCCTCCTGCATGATTTGATTGCGAGCCCGCAGTGTAATATCATCTGGTGCAACAATCAGATTCCTGTAGAGGGTGTGTTGCAGAACCTTGAGGCGGCGGCGCGTCTTGGGGTTGGACTGTTGGGTGCGCTTTTCGGGGGGAATGTGAATAAATTTTAATTGATAATATATTATTATTATTTTGACTTGGCTATGCAAGGGGTGCTACACAGTTTATCCTTTTTACTATGCCGCAAGTAAGGATGGCGGAGAGATGGTGCACCTTAGCTTTGGGTAGTACCAGTTAAGAAATTAGAATGTAACATCACAAGGGTTGTAATATCAAGTGCCAGGATGGATCGCATCGAGTTGCGACGTGTAATGGGTCTTTTTTTTTTTCATTTCTCTTTGCCTCTCTTGTCATTTGTTCTCTATCCTAGGGAAATATAAAAGGGTGTGCAATTCGCCATTGAATCGGTTGCTATTTTTAGATGCGTTAAATATATATTTGATCTTTAAATAATATATTTCTCTACTGAAATATAAGCTACACAGGGTCTGTAATATTTAAGAGAGAGAACAATTATTTTGTATTTACAAATTTATAGAGCCTGACAGCACCCACAAAAGATGATAGATTCTCTTCCCTTGCGCGCAGAATCATAATATTCGTAAAGTTGGTAATATATTTATATACACTCTATCCCAAGTCGGGGTTCAACCTCTCCTCCCCATCAAACATTCTAGCCTGCTCCTTCCCGTCACTCCTCTTCCATCCCCTCCTCCTCATCCTCACTAACCTCCTCCCCCGCCTCAATCGCCCTCTCCCTCCTCTTCCTTGCCGCCTCCCTCTTCCTATCCAACAACTTCTTCAACCCCTTCGCCACATTAAACACCCCCCCCGTCCCCGACCCACACGCCGCACAACTCGGATCCTTCCTATACCGCCCCAACGCACACGCCTCGCAAAAGTAGTGTCCACACCGCGTCACGACCGGGTGCTTATACCCCTCGCGACAAATAATACACGCAAACGGCACCCCCTCCAGC
>JPJU01001094.1:0-16509 GCA_000750735.1 Pseudogymnoascus sp. VKM F-4246
CCCCTTTTTTATTTGTTTTTGTTGCGTGTGATGGAGCGCGGTAATGGTTGAGGGGGGGGTGTGGTGAGTGCGGGTGGATGGATGCACTTTGTATGCTTTTTTTCCCTTGGTTTCAGGGGGGTTGCGGAATACCAGGACATGAAATTGTTGCGGCTGAGAGGCTATCTATTTTCCCCTCTTGGTGGCGGTGGAGGAGGTATGGTGTGGGGGAGCAAGGTCCCGATATAATTTGAGGGCTGTGGGCCCCCTGGGGATAGGGGAAAGGGGATGGATGGATTCTTGTATGTACACTTTTGAGGTTGTGTGATGATGAGCAGTTGGCGGTTATGAATTTATGGATTTATGCCAACGTTTGTCTCAACTCTCGTCCCTGCGACTACTGTTGGTTTGTGAGTTTAGGGGATCGATGATACCTGCAAGTCTTTTTATCATGCACGAAGCAGATTGGCACCACCAAGCGATATCATTTCGTTTACTCTAGCATAATTCTATTCTATACTAATGGATATCTAGATCTTTAAATCGACAACAGCAACAGACAAACCTTTTTTGAGAACAGCCTCATCTACTCCCTCTACTTCTTCTTCGCCGGCGCAACATTGAACTGGAAGTGAATAATATCACCATCCTGCACAACATACGTCTTCCCCTCCTGCCTATACTTCCCAGCGGCCTTGATCGGCGCCATCGACTTCTCGCCGTTGCACAGATCATGGAAGTCCTGGTACGCCACGACTTCGGCCTTGATGAAGCCGCGCTCAAAGTCGCCGTGGATAACACCCGCGGCTTGGGGAGCGAGTGCGCCCTTCTTGATTGGCCAGCAGCGGATCTCCTTCTCGCCGGCGGTGAAGTAGTACTGCAGGCCGAGCTTGGTGAAACCTGCAATAGGATTTAGTTATGCGGTGGGTGAAAGGGGAGGCTGAGTACTTACCTTCGTTGGTGATCTTTCCTAGGCGACTCTGGACCTTGATCTCGGACATGAAGGCTTCGAGTGCGGGCTTGTCGTCGCGAAGGGACCAGAGCTTCTCCTCGAACTCGACGGAGAAGGGGATGATATCCGAGCCTTGGCCGCCGTGGGCCTTGACCCACTCTGCGATCTTGGGGAGGTACTTGCACTTTTGGCGGAGGTAGTCTTTCATGGTAAGGTTGATGAGGTAAATGACGGGCTTGGTAGTGATGAGGCGGAGCTTGGTATTGTCAGCATTATCTCCGAGGGGTATGGAATCTACGACGAACCTTCTCGTTGATCAACTCGATTTCCGGAGTTGTCCACTCTCCATCCCTGACGGGCTTGTCCTGCTCCAGGAGCTATAAAGGGTCAGCACACCGCACATCTACAGGGGAGGCGTTGTGCATACAGCCTTGATCTTTGCAGTCGTCTCGTCGAACAACGGCAGCATCTTGAACTTTCCTCCAGCCTTGCGCACAATGGCCTCCTCAGCAACCTTTGCCTTAACAAGAATATCTAAATCCTTCTTGCAAAGCTCACTCTGGATTGTGTCTGCGGTCATCGTCAACGTTTGTTTCTTACGCAACAAAGGGGTAAACTCCTACCTAAATCACGGACAGGGTCGACGGAGTCATCCACGTGGAGAACCTCATCGTTATCAAATGCACTATGCAGCAGTCAGTGGTGACTCTATCACTCAATATCCCGAAACGAACGTACCGGACAACGTGGTACATTCCATCCACAGCCTGGATGTGACTCAGGAACGCATTTCCGAGTCCAGCTCCCTCGCTGGCTCCCTTAATCAACCCAGCAATATCCGTCACCTGCAAGTATGCAGGATACATGCTCGGGGGCTTCCAGACCTTACACAAGAAGTCCTATCTCACATTAGCCAGGGGATCATTACTTTAGGTCACCTGACCAAAAAGGGTGAACGAAAAATTCATCACGTGAAAATACCAAAAATAGAACAAAGTGATGAGAAGAACATACATATCTTGGGTCAGGGACGATACAACGAGCTTCATTCGGCTCAATGGTACAGAAAGGATAGTTTTCTGCCGAGGCGCTCTGCTCTGTCATGAGGTTAAAGAGCGAACTCTTGCCGACGTTCGGAAGGCCGACGCAGCCCATCTTGAGGTTAGACTTGACGCGCCCAAAGGCGACGACATTGTTAGTCGTCGCCTCTACTGCTTTCTTTGGTGGCATAATGGGGTATAATTATGGCCGAATTTTTGAGGGTGGTAAGGTGGATGGGATGGAGGGGAAGTTGTGGGATAGAGGGGTAGTTTTTACCCTGCCAGGGATGGATGCCAAGCGTTTTTATTTATTTTCGCGAGGTTCAAATAGAGTTTTGCGGGGCGGCTGACGGACTGGCCCATCGATCATCAAGGTCACCAAAACTCCCCAGGGTTATGGATTTATGCCCACTACTGGTTTCATGTGCTCTCAAACGATCGTAATCTAGACGTTCTGGCATTTGACAGTGTGCAGCCAGTATTTGATCTCCTGTAATTTGCAGGATATATCAAGTTTCGGTTTTTCTCCCTGCTCGCATTTCGACCAAGATCAGTGTTGATAATATATATATTGGGGGATTAACGCATACCCACAATGAGGCGCTGGTGATAGTCTATATCTCTGCGAATAACCACTCAGCACTTGTCCCCAGGACATAAGAAGCTTGTCCCAATCTTGTCAAAGTCCACACCAATCACAGTCAGTGCCGCATTGATAACCCCGCCTATTCCTTCGCCAGCCATGAACCCAGCTGCGACAGCACTCCCAAATATCGCATATGACTGTGGGCTTCTCTTGTTCCAGGCCCATGCAAAACTAGCTCCAATGAACATCGCTGTTCCATAGACGGTACTTGGCAACAGGAAGGCTAGACTGATAATCATCATATTTGGATGATATGCTCTCACCCATTCCCAGCGCCCAGTCCAAACACAGTGCCGCAGCAGCACCATAAAAACTCCAAAGACGGCGAATAATATGCTGAACCACTTCGATGATGATGGGATAACGAAGTCTGAACTTGTTACCGCGATGGCGACAGCTCTCCACGCGGATACCGATGGAGCCGCGAAAGGGCAGGTATCTGGCGATGCGTCTAAAATACAGGGATATGCTGTAGCGAATAAGACGAAAATTGAGGGGGCGAGAAAGACTGCAACGAACGTTCCTATGCTCTGGGCAAACCATTGAAGTTTTGGAGAGGTTCGGAGGAGAAAGCCAACCCTGAAATCTCCGGTAAGGTCTATTCCCGACGTATTAGCCTTAATATAATCTTGCAGATTGCATATATGTTCTTACCTGCTGCTTGATTTGCTCCGATACTTGCAAGCGCTCCGCCTATGAGGTTTAATCTCTGTGCTTGTTGTAATGTCCAGCCTTGGCCACTCGTTGTTGCTCCAAGTATGATCTGAGAAGCTTTAGAAGCGGCGGTTAGGGGTGTAATGTCTGCCTTTGATTAGAAAATGTTATCCAGTGGACGGGAGACCCTCACCTGTAGCACCCGTGGACTGTATGGCGAGGAAGGAGAAGAAAAATGCGAGAAACAGTGCCAGCAATATCTCGCCTACTGGCATGCCAAACTGGCCTTTCATGACAACACATGCCATAACCAGTACCACCAATAGCCCGGGTAACCACATCCACGTCGCTACCTGCTCGTCTCGTGAGGCAGGATCAATAGTTTTCTTGTTGTCTTCATCGTCATATTTTTCCGTGAAAGCCTCACCCCCTTTTCGACGTGTCACTCGTGCCCAAAATCTTAAAGTACCTCTGTACAGGACTTTTCCCGACAGAATAAAAATTCTCCATTGGCAAGCAAGCTCTGAAATCAAATTAGTCCACTGTCAATCTGGGATGATGTTCTACCTTACCGGTGAATGAGACAGCTATCATACAGGTGATACCTGGCCATAAAAGCCAATATCTCGGGCTCGGATGATTCGCAGACGCAAACTCATCCGAGAGACTAGCGTACGACATTAATCCATCCCATGTTTGGTTATTGGCCACCGCTGGATGCCCAAATGCAATCCCACTATTAACCAATATTGGGCCGATGATGCCCCTGGAAAGTCATTAGAGTGCGCCAGTATTAGGATATTTATCACTCGATGCACTTACCAAGCCAGGACACTACCTCCAACAAAGGACAAGGCAACGTTCAACCCGACAAGCATACCGGATCCAATGAAGGCGGGAGTCCACTCAATAAACCAGCCCCAGCTTTCAAGCGTCAGTGCAGCCTTCGAGCCGGTAATTAAATAGAGCCAGGTGAATGGGTGCCAATCCTAGTAAGGGTAAGTTATAAAGTGCTAACATGTCTGTCGTTGGCCGCACTCACCCATATGATCCCAACTGCAAATTGAGATACAACTCGGCATATCATCGCATACCCGAAGCCATATGATAGAGCCCTCATTTTCTGCTTTGCCATATCGGCGCCGTCTACCGCCAAATGGATGCTGCGAATAGTCGTAGCCGTGGCATAGGATGACGGGAAGATGAGTTGTAACTCTCGCGCGGCGTGAATGACAAAGAAACTTCTCACTGTGAAGAGATCAGTAATTGGCTTATTATTTCGACATATAGCAGCACGGCTTTGACGTACATGGGGTCGCGAAAAAGAGGCCGAAATAAGCCCCGATAGCCGTGAGGATCGTAATACGCCAAAAGTCCTGCAATGGCGTTTGTAGCAGATCCAGCTGATACATGGCAGGAATAGCTGAGACAAAGACATTACTGAGGCCTCCTGCAGCCGTTGCAACAGTTTGAACAATGTTGTTCTATCGGCTGTCAGCATAATGCCAAATGCGTGGCAACTGAAATACATACTTCTCGTGGCCCAAATTCTCCACCAAGGAGGGGGATTGCACTACAGTATTTTGAAAATGATCTCAATACAGCAAACCCAACAATGGACTGTTATTAGTTGAGTCAGTATTCATATTATTTTGAAGGCAGTGAGAGGGGTACTGTACCCCGAAAATATTTGCTCCGGACGTCCACCCTGACTTTAAACCGAGGTAAATATTGGAAGCGTTTACAAGCCCACCGCAAAGTAGCCCAACAAGAATGGCTCTAAAAGTTAATATATTCCTATCTTCGTCTGGCAAGTCATCAAATGACAGAAACGGGTCAGCGGCTTCAGTCTCGGCACCATCCAGTACTTCTGGCAACTCGCTACTAAGCAGTGCCTCGCCGTCAAGGGAATCATCCTCAGAGTCAAGGGAAGACGTCGAATATCTTTCAGCACGCGAGAGCAGTGGCCTTTTTTACTATCAGTACCTCGGCACAATGAGCTTGGGAGTTGTCTCTACATACTCGTTCGTAGCCTTCTCATTCGTAATGCCCTCCTCCTCCTGGGCGTGTGACGAAGCCATGCTTCAATAACCGACTGACAGCTGGGTTCTTCATGCACGAGTTTGTTCCTATTCCAAGAGGCTCAACAAAGCAAGCCAGGTAGCATTGTTTCAGCGTGGTGACGGGATGACGACGGCGCAGACCACGTGAGCGGCGTCACTTGGCACCAAAAGCCTTTTGCCAGAAAGTTTCGTCAAAGAAACCCTAGCAAAAGTTGCAGGCAGCACTAAATGGGTCGATAGGACTCTACCAGATCGAACTATCAATGTACTCGAGCACGTACGTCGTGGAAAATGGGTAGCTTACGCAGCTGATGACAATGCCAGGTCGGGAAAGGTCGTCTGTGGGGCTGTTTGAGGTTATTTCGGGTAAGCGCGACCGAGGCCACATATCCACATATGCAGGGTCATAGTAAGCTACACTGGATTTAGACCCCAGTATTGTGCTACCACAGTTATTCCGTAGTATCATCAATTCGTAATTCTGTTTTCTTGGCTGATTTTCAGCTGAGTTTATATTTATTTTATTTTAAACTTGAAAGCCGCAAGCGATTGTTACGTCATATGCATATGGTAGAGTAACTATATTTTAATGTCCAAAGTACCATGGTCGTTGGCCTCTGTACTGGTAGCTGAGAGCGACCTCTCTAAGTTTTGGAAACCACTGTAATTCACACAGCATCAGAGAGAAGGTCCATAACCAGAAGGATCTTGACTACGTACCGGTGTTCCGAGTCCACTCGCAGCATCCCAACCTATTGTTGCAGGGAAGCCCGTAGTGTTGCACCCAAAATTGCTGCCAACAGTGATATCAGTGAATGCCTCGGCCCCTCTGGAATATAGCAATGGGTTTAGAAACCCCAGCGTTGGTCGTCCTTCTGCTATAAGAGCATCGTTTACCAAAGCTATGAGAGCAGCAAATGCTGGCGCCGACGCACTTGTTCCATCATGCAAATGCTCAACACCGTTCCACACTACCACATAATGGTATCCAATAGCGGATACATCTGGATATCCTCGTCCCTTAGAATTATAGTAGGGAGCAAGATTTGGATCTAAGCCCTGGAGATAGGCTGTTACCTGCTTGTCCTGATATGCCGGCCTTGGAAAGTAATTGCTGAAGCCTCCACCGGAAACAAACCCTCCTCGCGCATCAAACCCAACAATTTCGGGTCCCACCAGCCGTGTTGCTCCAACTGACGTTACGTACGGACAAGATGCGGGAAAAACAGGAAGAAATTGTGACTTCTCAGTCCCGTCGTTGCTTTTGCAATAGCCATCGCGGCCCACGCCTTGATCGCCACTTGCAAATATGACCGATACTCCTCGTGCGCCCAGCTTGGCGAATTCTTGACAAACTCTTCTGGCGTATGCTTCAGGGACGGTTTGTTCATCATCAGCGTATGAGGTCGTGATGACAGGGGGAAGCTCTTCCTGTGCCATTACATACTGAAGCCAATCAAGGTACGGCTCGTTATTATTGATGGGTGTGTATGCATCACTTTGAAATGGTGGTTTTCCTCCCACATTATACGCGGTGATGGGCGTTGGAAATCCAGATCCAATGACAGTTTGAATATCAAGCGCGCCTTCGAAATCCATCATAACTTTCAATTTCTCTGCATCCAGGGGCGCTTGCTGGTCTCTTCCACCGTTGACGATCTTGGTCTTAAAGGCATGTGCTGCGTTATCTGCCGCCGCATCCTTTCTGTGCAGCCTCAAAAACATGTCCAGGTCAGAACGGTTATTAGACTGCCCATTGTAGTTTACAACTCCTATCCCATTCTTCTCGGGCACTTGGGGTGTATAACCGAGTGTGCCGTACATTGCCCGAATACAAAATGGCGATATTGCCAAGCGGTTGCACGCTTGAGCTATCGTCGGATGCTCTGGGAGGTTTATTTGCTCAGGGATAGGTATGTGCCCACGATCCAACAGATCCTCGTCGACCATTTCTTGGTAGGTTGGAATCCTTCCATCCACAAACCACTGTGGATCTGGTGGTTCTGCACGTCGGCCCTGTGCGTCTATTCGCAGGAATGAACTTGTTGGTTGTATTGTATCAATATGATTATGTAGATAATCTGGCAAAGACCACTCTGGCGCTCGAATCAAAGATTCGTTATCATTCTCATAACGGTAAGAGTGGAATGTCGTGTTCAATAATATCTCAACTGCCAGAACTGGTAGAGACACCGAAAGCCAGTCTCCTGCGGCGTTAAACGTGAATTCGCTGATATTATGCGAGCCTAGCCACCCTGTGACGAGTCTGATTGTTTTTCCCTCTGGCCGAACCAAGTTTTGAATCGCGCGGGTGGAAAGATGTTGGCCATATTGCTGATGATCTGGATTGGAGACTATCAGAGCATACGTTAATATAGCAGATAGAATGCCAACGAACGGGTGCCTCATACTCTGGGTAAGTTTTCTTTCCAGCTCTGCAAAATTACCCTGCTTTAGGCCTATCCGAATATTCAGGATATGATGCTTCGGAACGGAGCCACTTTGCCGCCATCTCGCTGGAACAGAATGACTTTCTTTGACTCGAACGTTGGTGCTTTCAACTATATGATAGCTACATAATGTGAGCACCATAAAAATCGCAAAAATCAAAGTGAGCTGCCTGGCTCCTGGCGACATTTTTACTGGAGTTCATGAAGGCCGAATGCTTCATAGTTGGTAGGAGCATAACTGACTACGATACTGGCACTTAGCGGAGCCTGAGCTAGCCAGGCATCTAATTCGTATGGGTTTTCCGATTGAATTCAAATCTGCATATGAAAACCGCTGTATCAGCTTAGCTCTGGAGGTGGATGGGGCGGGGCATGGTTGTGGAACAGACCCTGGATCGGCACTAACGACGCACTGTCATGGGGCTATGTACAATCAAGGCCCTCGGTCAGCGGCCGAAGAGGGAATTGCCTCCAAGGAGTTGGATGAGCTCAAACGACAGACATTCCACTAGACCCGTGTCGAGCCCCGGGCCTTTCATACTTCCTTTGCTCGTGCAGACCTATTCCCGCCCTCAGTCTGCTCATTTTGGGCTTCAATAAGTTTGCTTCACACGCAAATAGTTTATCGGCCAACATAATGTCTTTTTTTTGGCGCGAGAAGAAAAGCACTTTCAAACCATTTCAGAAGTACACGAAAGTGGTGGACGACACCTCAACAGCGTCATCGGAGGAATTAAGGGGCTCCGACGATGGCCTACTAGAGAAAGAGATTGAGGAGCTTCGCCGAAAGGTTCCATTCTGGAAAAGATATGCGTCCTTAGTGTTGAATTCTATCGTATTTATCATATATGCAGCATCGCTCTACGTTGTCGCGTCTCATGTCTCGAAGAAATGTCAGCAAGGTCCTAATCTAGTATTCTGTGAGTTGCCACATCCTCTTATCTACCCCACGAAACTAATTATATAGCACCTGCCTATGATGCTGTCCAATGGGAGGAGTACAAATTCAAAGAGAATTCGCAGGAGCATGGTCCATTCTCAGGATATCCACGACCCGAGATAGATGAAAATTGGGATAAGCTGTTGAACGGTATAAGTTTTCTAGCACTCATTAAGTCAACGTTTTGCTCACATATTGTTCTGCCTAGCTGAAAATATCATCCTCGAGCCGGAAGTTATGCGCCATTATGGCCGCGAAGAGCTTGGTGTAGCCGTTCCCGAAGGAGGAGGATATCTCGGCACGTTAAATGTGTATCATGAACGTAAGTATGTCTAATATTTTACGTTTCTTATCTGCTAATCGCGTATAGTACACTGTATTGTAAGCTAATACTGACAATTAATATTTCGCTACAAAGCTGAACCACCGTAGAAACGCATTTATCAATACGGGTATCAAGACTACTACTGGTCCGATCTCAGTGAAAATCAACGCGAGATCAACAGGCTTCATAATGGTGCGTAATAAGTCCATGCGGTTTCCCCCTTTGGATTAAACAGATGCTCACAACGAACAGAGCATTGCCTGGACTTTCTCCGCCAAGCTTCTATGTGCCACGCGGATATAGGCCTGATAACCTTCCAATGGTCTCCAAACAGCCTCATCCCCGTAGCCAACGCAACCACTCACCAGTGCGCCAATTGGGATAAAATTGACAAGTGGACCAAAGCCAGGACTGTGGATATGATGAAGCCAGGATGGCTTGTCCATCCCACGAAAGGTAAGTCGTGTCAAGATATCCACAGCGAGAATCTATATAGTAATGCCCAATGTGCTGACGTATGCATCTATTTAGGGCCCGCATTCTCCATTGGTGAGGGTGATCGGCTTGGAGCTATGAGAAAACCTCACGATGGGCCGCATTTGGCCAGCTTTGGAGAACATGAGGGGCATTAGTGTAATAAAGCTGGAGGTTCTGAGCCCACCCGGGAAATTGGTAGTTCAGTTTGGTTTATTAGTTCTCTACAGCGGCAAATACTGGTCGAGGCTCTTCAGTACATTTAAGACTATGAAGATTTGTTTTGCCCAATACGACCTCTCTAACGGTAATTTTGGATACTTCTCGCGTCTAAGGCCATCTCTCCGGGGCTTTCTTCCATCTCGTATAAATTTAAATGGTTGGCATCTAAATTCATTCAGCCTTGGTGGTTTTGACCCATAACCCGGTATCAGTGGTCATTTCTCTTCAGCCACTGCTTCCCGGCTTCGTAGAGCCTGGCAAGCACCGGCTCCGTCTTTACAGCCCTGTCAAAGAGACGCTCCTTATCAATACACCAATAAAACTGCAACCACGACAACACGACCATGTCTGCATAACTCACTATCAAAGGTCAGCAATTCAGCCTCGTCCTCCATTTCCAATTGTATTCCCGCCCTTCCGAATATCAACAAAAACATAAAACACCTACCAACATCACCCATAAAAAACGGTCCTTTCTCATTCTCCTCCAACAACGCCGCTAACTCCCTCAAGCCTTCCCTCGCTTCCCCCCACGCTTCCTCCTCTCGCTTTTCCGTCTTCGCTAGCAACTCAGGAAGAGGCAACCCCTCATCCTCCTCGCGCGTGCGGTCAAAGTATTCCTTTGAGCTTGGATTTAGAATGTTGGTGCTCACAAGTGGCATCCAAAGTCCGTACAGTGGCGCGATGTGTTTGGCTTGAATCTTATAGACCTTTCCGAGGATGGGGGAATCCAGGTGCAGAGATGGCTCGGGGTGGAGCTCCTCGAGACGGGCAGCGATGGCGCGGCTGTGCATTATGAGGGTTGTGGGCGAAAGACGAAGGGCGGGGATGGTGTAAGGAGTATCCGGGGGTGCATTAGGAGGGACTCTTGGGGGGGTTAGTATGGAGCAGAATCGACGAGGAAGACGCACTCAGGACTGAATGTTGGTTTGATGTCTGGATACTCGATCCAAACAGTCTTGTAATCAAGGCCCTTGAAGTTGAGCGCCAGACGGGCTAGGAGGTTAGTGGAGAGATAGGGTGATGGTGAGGGGGGCGGTTACTCTTCCAGGGATTGAAAGACCAGCAGGTGCCCTGCTTGCTCGGGAGATCGTAGAGCGTGATATCAGACATTGTGGAGGTGAATTGATTACTGTCAAGTGTCTAGAAAACGAGGTTAACTATTTTATCTGAGCTCAGATCAGATATATATCGAATGGAGCTGCCTGATTGTTTACCCCGCTTTAGAGCTCCTTTGCTGTGTATGATTAATAAGAAAATTTATTTGTCAGCTTGCTGAGGTTGTAGCCTTTCTGAAGTGGGCAGACCCCTGTCTCGTTCGGCTTGGCAAAGTTGTTGATTGACGAATGCACGGTTCCAATTGCAAAAGGCTATTATTAGCATCGTGAATTTGTACAGAATGGTCTGCATTCTATTATGTGTGGTAGTTCTAGGTCTTCTAGATCTATACCAGTTCAAAATATTCCCTCTATTATATGACTCCATTATATTTCACACTGTGTAGCTTACGCCGAGGTATCATTAAGCTTTGGCATTTGTCGTCTTGCCTGGCACCGAATCGTCGACATTGACTTCGGTCTTATTGTTTGACACCACTGTCGCTGTCCCCTTATCTTCTCCAACGCCTTCCGGTAGAGCATTCTCGGTAACCTCGGGTCTTAACATAGCCGGGTCATCGGGCGTAGTGTCTTCTGCATGGTTTGCTCCGCCAAATAGAATGTCCATTGACTCGAGGGTCTTGCCCTTGGTCTCAGGGATGAAGAAATAGACAAAGAATGCAAGGACGAGGTTCATTGCGAAGAACATGTACATTGCGTAACTGGCTTCGTTAGTCGCTTAAACTGCAATTAAGATGGGAAAAACATACAATCCTTCGTTGGCGAGGAATAAGGGAAACAGTTGCACTGAATAAATGTTAGCCACCATTGTTAAAAAGGAATACAATGCAGTTCATAGTCAAGTGAAACTTACGTAGAACTGCGTTGGCGACGTTCTGAGCCTGAGTTGACATAGCAACGGCTTGAGAGCGGACATTCATTGAGAAAATCTCAGAGGTCCAAACCCAAACGGTAGCGCCCCATGAAGGCTTAACTAGTAGTTTATCAGCAACCTTTCCATAAACCAGACAGCAAAATTCCAACTTACAGAAGAAACCAAAGAGAAACATGACAAATACAGTGGCAATAGCCACCGGCTGGGACCTCAATCCATCTCCAAGATCTGGGGTCTCTGTTACAAGTATTGCGACGATCAGCATACAAGTTGACATGCCGAGGGCCCCGACAAGTAGCAGAAAGCGCCGACCAAATCGATCGATGGTAACAGTCGCAGTTAGGGTGAAAAATATACCAAGAATAGCGTTAAGGGCGTTGAGGAGCTGGATGGTATCGTTGTCCTTGAACACCTTTTGAAAGATGATGGTCGAGTAATTGTTGAGGGACCCTTGACCAGTGCATTGCTGACCGACATTCATTAGAATAGCCAGGACTAGACAAAGTTAGCTGCTTGAGACGTGTCAAATAATATCGAGGCGGACAAACTCAGTCTTGCGCGCACGCTTGGGTCTTTCCATAGCGGCCCATAGCTACCCGAGATATTGTTCTTTTGTTCAAAAGCAACCGCCAGTTGTATTTGTTCGATCTCGGCATCGACTTCCTCTCTGGAGTTTCGGATTCTTAAAAGCGCTGCCACTGCTTCTTCGGTTCGGCCCTTTTGAACGTACCAGCGTGGGCTTTCTGGGCAAGCCCAAAGCGACGAGACAATAAAAGCAGGCCCAATAATTTGGCAAAGCATAACGATTTTCCAGTCCCAGTTACCCAGGCGCTCGCTGTTCCTCGAGCATGCAAGGGCAACCAAGAACCCCATTGAGTTTCCCACGCTAAAAAATAGTTGCCAGAAACTCATTACGGCGCCTCGAGTCTTTGCTGGCGTGATCTCGCTGATGTAAACCGGGCCCGCGGGCAGCGTTATACCCTGGCCAATACCCACCAGAGCTTTGGCGCCAATGAAAGCCCCGATGTTGCGAGGGGAGAATGCAGCGAGGAAGGATGCGATGATAACGAGCACGCAGCCGATCATCATGGCCCATCTGCGGCCTAGGTAGTTAGAGATCGGAGCGGAGACGAAGAATCCTAAAAGTATATATCAGTATATGCCATTTAACCCCATTCCCAACGAGAAGTACCTGAGATGACGCATCCAATGGTATAAGCTGTATTCACGGAACCAATAACGTTTGGGTCCTGCGGATGTCAGGAATGATAACTGGGGCATTTGGGTAACATTTTTGGTCTTACTGGGTCTCGAAAATGCTGTCTCCAATTTGCTGAGCCTTGCAAGGCATTGAAAGCTGCCGCATCATATCCATAAAGGTTCATACATGACGCTGCTACCATTGAGGTATACCATAGGTACACCGTCTGCTTGGAAACGCCCATTTTGATGATTTCGATGATTTATCGCTCGCCGATAAAATTGTGTCTGGGGGCGGTCACGCCAAGCCAGTCAATTACAGGCGGTAGTGATATCAACGCAATCTATTGAAGCTTTCAAGTCGGTGATAATGGTTCTTGCGAAGAGGCAGGTAGGAACCCGCGGGTCGAGTATACTTTTTAACGCGTCGCATCTCGTCGTTCATGGTCATTATATTCATTATATCGCATGGCAAGATCAAGACGACGGAACAATTAAGACCGGAAAACCTAGACCTTGGTGGTTATTCGATGGTTGCTTACAAACTTGACACATTTTTTGACGTTGGCAGCGGCGAGAGTGGAGAAGAGTGGATATGGAGCTGGGGTCAAAGTTGGGGGTCGAGGTGAAAGGGGCTAACTTCGCACGCCTTTTGGTCGTTGGTAAGCAGCCGCCAAGCGCGGACAAGACATCGCCAATGTTTTGCGGCGCACAAAACTGGAGCTCCATCGAGCTTCAGCGGTCTTATTGATGGAAACACCATATGGATCCACTAGCATTTGTTGACATTTCTTTGCTTGATTACGAAGCACAGAATAACGACAGCTGCTTCGGTTGGCAGTTGGATCCTTCATGGCCAGTTAGCATCATTGAATCCCCATGTTTGCAACTCCCTGTTTCCCATTTTCTCTCATCTCTAGCTTGGTCTATGTAGCACATCAGCAATGCAGCAGAGTGGCTGGCGGTACCGCCAGGCTCAAGCAACTTGGGTATACGTCTGCGTTGCCAGACGGATCACGCAAGCTATATATTGTTAGACTAGTAGCCCCAATCGTGATAATAGGCTTAGTGTGCCATGCAGATGCCCATGTCTCCCGAAGTGTGATCGATCGTAAGGCGGATCGGGTATGATCAGGGTAAAGCGGCAGCAGGGGAGCACCTCCCGCAGGTTAGTGGATGCACTGCACATTCTACTCGATCGACTGACGTTCACTATGTTGGCGCGAGACCAAATCGCTCTCGGACCGCCCCTTTCGAGTCAGAAGTGTCACATATATCGCATCGTCAGTAAAATCATTACAGTGATATGTATTTAACCCCGTCGCGCCGTCTCGCCTTGCTATGTACTTCTCTCACCTACTATGTGCCTATTTGACCTGTTTATGTGGGTACGTTATATACAATTCCTCCAAGCATCCCTCCTATTTTACTTCTTTACCACTCCAGCGCCGACTTTATAGCCGCCACTAGGACAGTTGCTTCTGCTGCATTTGTAGCGGCGTTGGGGTGATAATCACAGCCAACGTCTGATCCCTGCGTGGGCCAGTCAACCAGCTGAACCTTTCCTCCGAGCTCAGTAATGGCAGCCTTAATAGCATTGGACAAAGTAGTGTGCTGGGCATCCTCGGTTGTGGGGTAGCCGTCACTGAGCATCGGGGAGGTCATTAGGAAGTAGTTAGCTTCCGGATAGTGTGTCTGGACGCTCTTAACAAACCCGACCATCCCGGCAGTGAATGCCGTAGGGTCGATTGGGTCCCTAGTGTTGAGATAGTTGAAGTCGTTTGTGCCAAGGTTGATCACAATCGCGTCTGGAGCAGAGTCGGCAGGGAATGTATAGCTATCATCGGCGTCGTTGGCGCCGTAGCGGGTATAGAGCGTCGGCATTATTATGGTATCGTCGTCGCCGATATTGCGAATCAAACCTTTACCGCTCCATGCAACGACGCTATAGTCTGCTTCGAGTTCTTCAGCGGCAAGAGCGCCATAAGTCTTCGGGTTGTTTTCAACAGCTGCGCTGTTCGTACAAGGGTTTGTGCCATCGAGGCCGTAGCCAACAGAGATTGAGTCGCCAATGATCTCAATCCGTCGAGTTGGGGCTACATCTTCGCCAATAGTACCATCAGTGGTGACGTCCCCAACGACGATTGTGCCGTAAAGTGATTCGGAGCGTTTTCGCAGGACAACAACATGGGTACCATCAGACAATCCAGCTGGGGTGGAAATTGAAGTGCCCTCAACGTTCGAGATGACTGTTGGCTCTCCGCCATCGACGATCAAGTCCACGCTGTTCGTGCCGGTCACGGACGTGAGTCCAATTGAGGCCGATGATCCTGTGAAGGTGAATGATACACCAGTGCCTGGCCAGGTCAACTCCTTCGTCGCTGGGTTGACGCGCCCGAGGAATCGAAAGGCCCCGGAGCCACCTGTGGGAATTGATTCTGAGGCTGAGGTTGTTGAGGGCACTGCGATATTACCACCGTTGACTTGGCATTGAGAGTACCAGTCGCTTACCACCACGCAGGTGTTCCCAGCCACACAGTCGGTAGAACCTGTGAAACCTGCACCCCCGCATTGACCCCAGGCCGGTACTTGAGCAGCTGCAACCCCTACGAGAGCAAGAACAGAAAATGAAGACTTCATGGTGAAAAGCCGCTAAAATTTAAAACTATTAATGCCAGAAGATCGCGAATAATTTCTTGCAGTGAAGGTATAGAAGATAGGTATCACTGGAGATTATAACTTCAAATACTCGTAACGGAAGGGCGGGCGAGCCTTGTATTATTTAAATACGTCAAACACCTGATGACCACTCCGGAAACGGCAGTGAATGTCAGACCTTACTTCCCTTCCACTGAATGAGAGCAGCCACTGGAAGGAAAATTCGAGTGGCATTTAATAAGTTAATCAATTTATATAGCCAAGGAAAATAAACCTCGTGCGCCAAGTAAAGTACGGCTCTAGAAGCCTCCGTTCCGATATCCCGGCAATGCAGCGTCAACCCCACGATATCTGTGAGAGGGGTTGGGCGGGGTACAGGAGTGCGTACATTATATTGGGATATATAAGCATCGGATTATACGCCGGTGGGTCCTGCAAAACTGACTTCTCGTACGAATTGGCATGTGGTCCTCAAAGGTATTATTGGCAAGTTGTTGACGGGCCGCCGGGTCGATCCTGGTCCACCGACCCAAGGTTACTCTAACCTCCGCTTGACGGCAGGAACAGGGCCGACGCGCTCGTACAGATGCAAAGAGTGTATCGCCTCGTAAATAACAGCATTTGAAGGGTGGCGCATTGCAACAGATGAGCACCTACACCGTGCACTGCACAGAACTATACAGCGTTGAGACAGTCTGCTGTAAATAATCCAGAGAGGTTGTTGCCTAATCAGACAATCTGATCGCCGGAGGTGCCTCTGTAGGAGCGCAACTTGTTGAAGATTACTATCCACTTTCTCCATCCATAGAAATGAATTGAGCGCACAATCTTGCGTTATGATAAATTATCCTTCATTAAAATAACGTATTTCCCGGGCGAGTCGCCCACCCGGGCGAGTCGCCCACCAAAACACC
>JPJU01001099.1:0-13629 GCA_000750735.1 Pseudogymnoascus sp. VKM F-4246
CAAGGACGCGGAGCTCGTCACCGCTCGAGAAGACCGAACTCCCCCCCAACCGTCGCTCCAGATCTCCCCCGCGAGTCGCCGATGCTGCCCGCTCACCAAGCCGGGACCACGCTGGTCTCGGAAAAGGTCGAGGCAAGCACGCCCGGGACGAAGAGACACTGGAGGTTGAGGGGCCTGCCGAGGAAGCTGGCGGAGAGTCTTTTTGGTCGTCGGTCGCAAGACCAGCCAAGAGGCTCCGAGCTGGCGACCGAGGTGGGGAGGCCATTCGGAGGCAGATGGAGAGGGAGAAGAGGTCAACGCCTCCACCGACCGCGCCGGTGACGACTCCTTCGGGGGTTCGAGCCTCGGTCTTGCGTGTGGGGGCGTCCGCCTTGAAGTACCTGGGGTTTAGGACGGAGTCACCCCGTCCGGTTGCTGAGGGTGATGGACATTCCAGTCCATCCCCTGAGGTGTCCTCTCGCGAGGCACCTGGATCCACCGCCGAGAGCCCTTCGGGGCAGGAGGCGGTGAAGAGCACCGACGGGCCGTCCGGCCTCGATGGCAGCGCACTGGCGCCAGCTGTCCTCCACGAGCGCTCTGGAGAGCAGCTGATCGAGGAGCAGCGACGCGCGGCCGAGCTGAGGAAACTCCTCAGACTTGGTCGTCGCAATGTTGTTCCGAAGAAAGCTCCTTCGGAGTGTGGGAGCGACGATGAGGAGGCAGCCAAAGCTGCATACAGGTTCACTGAGGAGCTCAGGCCTGTCAGCTTGCCTTCCTTCGAAGCTTCCACTCGCTACGTCGGGTGGACCGAGGGTAACGGTGGGATGTTGGTGGTGGAGGAAGATGAGTCTGATGACTCAGAAAAAGACGTAAGTTTCCCAATTTTTCACACTTTGTTGACGCACATTTACTGACATTTCACCACAGCCAAAGGGCAAACGTACGGACCTCTTCTCCTCGTCTCCTCTCTCTCCTGTGGCGGCTTCGGCCGACCCTACTTCTCTTTCGGCGGCACTCTCTGTTCCTGTTCCTCTCTCAGCGGCACCCGGTGTCTCTAACCGTGGTGGCCGGAAGCTTGTGCAGTTCCCAATTACCAATACTGACATCCTAAAAGCAGTAAAAACCGCACTTGGCTGGTTCAACGAACACTCCGACACAGTCCCGACCCCCGAGGAGCTTGTTGGTGTTCTCGGAAAGTACAGATTTGAACAACTGTCCACCACCACCAGCAGAACCTACCGCGCGCCATCTCCGTCCGACCCATATGCCGACTTTGAGTATGAGAGCGACACCGGCAACCCAATTGACAGATGCGACGGCCGCACCCCGCCTCCCCCAATTAACCAGCGCCGCAGAAAGATCACTGCAAGATCCGTCCAGGACTTCGGTGGCTCAGCCGACGCACACCTTCCCATTTCACTTCGCGGACTGCCATTCCACAGTCTGCCAGAAGAGTGGAAAGGCCACGAGAAGAGCTGGAAGATCAGACAGCGAGATGAGATCGTGGCGGCACAACTCGCGGATCGCCGTGCTCGGGGAATCGACGAAGATGATTTCCAAATGGGCCTTCGGGCTGCTGACAAAGCAGAAAAGAAAAGGCGCAAGAGAGAGGCTGAGATTGTGGCTGCCGGAAAGGCGGTCAACGACAGAATTCGTCTCAGCCAACTCAGGGCCGAGAGAATCGCCATGAAAGCTCTTGCCGAAGAGAAGCGCGCGGAAGCTGCCAAGGCAGCCGGTGTGCCTCCCGCCACCAGGGCCCCACGGTTGGCATCACTCCCACGATGCCCGACCATCAGCGAAGAGGCCGACGAAGCGGCTTTCACCGTCGCGGCCGGTCCGACCCCCAAGACCGCTGCTGCCGCTGCCGCTGCCCCGACCGCGCCTCGTCCCGTGCCCGCCTACCCTGCCGAGTGGGCGGGCCGGGAGATCAACCCGAAGACGAACCTCCCATACGGGACGTTCGGGTACGATATAAACTTCTTCTCGGACTCGGACTCGGACGATGAAGAGCCGTCCCCCGCCACCGCCACCACCACGACAACCCCCGCCGCCAATGCCGGCGTCAGTGGAGTCGACGTCGACGTCGGTGCCCTCGTTGACTCAATCCCGAGTCACGAGTTAAAGGCACTGCTTGTTGTTCACGACGTTGACGAAGCTGACGTTGACATCGCCTCGATCGTCGACACAATTTCTCGCGACGATCTTGAGGCTCTCCTTGGCATCCCTCTCCCATTGGCTTCCGAAAGCCACGACAACGACGCCGCCGCCAATTTCGCCATTTCCGACGACGTGATGGCCATAGTCGACGCCATCACCGCAAGCGACTTCGACGAGATGATGGGGGGCATCCTGGCCTGATGTTCGTCGGCTGGCTCCGATATGGGTCGGTCGGGGTGTCCTCTGGATTCTCGGTCGCTAATGGCATGGTCCATCCGTCGGTCGGTCTGGATTGGTGAGTGAGACCTGGAGGTTATTGCCAGGCTCACCGGTGTTCTTGTTAGTTGCTGGTTTCCTCCGCTGCTGTTTTCTAGGTTCCGATTGGGCGTTCGTCGGTCGGTCGGCATGAGTTCTTTTGGGGTGCTTGGCCGGGTCAGAAAGTGATGCTCTGACTCGAGGGCACTTTGACTGAGCGTTCGTCGGCTGGCTGATATGAGCCCTTTTAGTTCTTGGATTTCGGTAGCACCAGCAGATGGGTCTGGGATTGTGCGGGCGGTTCGGTGCGGTGTGGTCTTCGGAGTTGATTTTTTTGCGCTGGGTTTCTGGTTTGTTTTCTCATGGCAGAGTGTTCTGGTTTGTTTTCTGGTTTGTGGAGGATCATGGAGCTGTTGGATTTCGCGGTGGCGCTGGGGACTTGTGGGATTACGGAGGATACTGGGTTGTACATGGGATGGTTTTGGCGTTTGAGCAAATGGGGACGCATACATGGAAGCATTGCGGCGGAGTTTACTGTTGCGAGTTTGTTGTCTACTATTGTCTGCTGTTGGAGTCTTTTTTTGTTTTTGTACTTGCTTTTAAAATACCATGGTGGCGCCCACGATGATTAATTCCGGGGCTGATAGAACAATGAAAGCAATTCTTTCCTCTCATCCTCATGTTTGTTGTGCAGTAATTGATCACGAGAATCACATTTGAAGAGCCTCGCCTTTCCTCCTTCGTCTGTTGGTGACCACTTTTATTTTGAGCATTTGGATGCCTGACATGGAACTTAAATATGGAGCGTCCATAATCTACAGAATCATGCCCAATTTGCCAAATCTGACATGCCGGCATATTAAAGTTGCGCATGAGTAGCTGCGGGAATGAGAGGATGCCAAGGGGTCAAAGCAACCAACACGACCAGCCATCGCGCTAGGACCTCTCGGTAACCCATGCATTTCCTGCCTCCCTCGACGATTCCTCTCAACAAGCTCTCGCGTCTACTTGCTGTGAATTATTGTACTGCGAGGTTTTTGGAACTCGCATTCTTTGAAATGTCGTTTTTATAGCCTGCCGACAATGCCAAATGCATCATAGGCTCGGACGAGGATCACCACAGTTGAAGCAGAACCTACAAGGTTCGCGGCCATGGGGGAGGCCCCTGCTCCTTTCCCCATAGTCCAGTCGGCGCCCGGCACGATGGCGGAAGGTCTACGACAGCGACAGCTTGATCGACTGGCACTCAGAGGCTCGCCGACGAAGGCCTTGCGAGTTACGACCTCGGCTGAAGATGTGAAGAATGTAACAAGCTTCCCCGCTCAACCGTTTGCGAGACTGGACACGACGATGTTGGGACAGGAGTATACGAGGGGAGACAGCAGCAGGATAAAGCGCTTCAACGAAGACGCGTTTGACACGCAGACTTCGCCGATTCGCTCGAATGGATCATTTGGAGAGGTGAAGAGAGATGGCGGCGCTGAGAATGCCAACGCTGTGATAGGAGGGAAGCAGTTTACGATCTCAAAGGTTGGCAATAATGGGAGGATATACCTAAGGTATGTAGCTATCGGGAGCATTATCCGCCTTTTCCTGAATGCCCGCAAATGTTGCTGCTTATCGATTGCACGTTTCCGCGTCAGCGAGTGCATTATCTCCTTGTTGACATACGGGATCTCCACTGGGTCAGGGTCCAAGCTAACCAGTATCAGACCCCGAATACGGCCTGCTCACCAGCGATATCCACAACCTCAATTTGCATTTCCAAACTCTTCTCCGAATAAAGCTGGATTAGACGAAGCGTTTGCCAAGAATGAGAGAAGGGGGTCGTACAGAGACACGATGTTGAGTGCTGATTCATCAATGACAACCCCCGCCAAATCCGGATTGTATGACACCGATTCGACACCAGCGAAGTCTTCTACAAGTCGCCATCGAAGAACACACTCCTACTCTACAGTAGACGATCAACGATCTGCCATACAAGACTCTGATTTCGGGGCATTTAAGGTTGTTATTGAGCGACCAGGCACGAATGCGAGAAGGCCAAAGACATCTGGGGGCCACCACCGTACGCCGACTCTCGAAGTTCCGATCCCATCATATAAACTTGGCAGCCCACGTTTCAGCAATAGGGGAACGCCATTTTTGCGAGGATCATCATATGCTGGAACGGAAGTTGAGTATCCGTCTAGCTTCATATCTCAACGAGATGCCGATATGTTGGCACGGGTTCGACGCTCTAACCTTCCACGAAGTTCTCATTCAATAAGGCAATCCGTTATGTCTCATCCAGGCGACGTAGAATCGACCTATGAGCTTCGACTTCCTCCCACCGGACTGTTGCGCGCCTCGCCAAACATAATGCCGAAAGGTCAAGTTGTGCCGGAGATGTTTGACGCCTTGACCTATCCACCGCGATGTGAGGACCGTTCAGTCATCAGACGAATGCCGGGAACTGATCAAATCACGGCTGCGACTCCTGCGCGTCTTGTGGCTGAGGTGACGCAAGAGCTTTCCTATGAGCTGGTTGCCAGCTTTTTCATTACATACCGTTCATACATCTCCGGATCCGACCTTCTTTTACTGGTAATGGCAAGGTTGGAGTGGGGCATTGATAGAGCCTTTGATGGCCTGGTCGTTACTGTTAGATGCTTCACAGTTATTCGACATTGGCTGGTGAACTTCTTCGCAGACGATTTCGTGCTTGATTACGATTTACGTGTTCAATTCTGTGGCCTGGTGAATACGATGGTTAAGAAACAAGCGTTGCTTAGGACTGACAGCAAGACGACCAATGATATCCTATCGAATATTAAGAGGCTATGGAGGGATTCCTGTGCTGTGTACTGGGATGGGCCTGAATTTGCAGTCGACCTGGATGCTCTAGTGCCCATCGCCCCAGGTGGCATTGCTGGGTCTAGAAACCCACAGCTTACCCCAAAATTTTGGGACGACCTCCTACTCTCACAGACACCAGGCCAAGATATCGAAGATGCAGTGTTATCAAGGTCCCCTGTGGTTGATCTCGATCTACTACATGATTTCCCGGCTCCCTCCACGAGTAGATTCTTCGCAACTGTCCCTCCCGAATTTCCTATTGAGTTCAACAAAGCTCAACTCCAGCAGACGTCTTTACCGCGGGGCAACAGGACTCAGATGCCATATTCTGAGCCACTCTCCCCACGCAGCATTACTAGTGTGGAAGCTTTATCGTGCTCTATCCCACCTTTATCAAAGTCCGGACAATTTTCTGCTGGAGCGGCGATGGGAGCTCATCCAGTAACAGCAGCATCTCAAAGTGGCAGTAGCCTTCCAGTTGCACACACACCAAAGACACTCAGGCCAAAATCATACCGCCCAGGGCAGGGTTTCCAACGAAACCGCAGTGTTTCGAACTCCTCTCGGCCAGACAGGGCCCTGGAGGCCGACAACGAAGAACTTACAAGTGGCGAGGCAGGCCTGACATTGGTTGATAGATTTGCGGGAAGCCTCGTTAGAGGCCTTGTATTCCCCCCGGGACACGCTTATCTTCCGACTGCCGATCCTTCCGAGAATCGACCGACGTCTCTTCCAAACAAGAAGACAGGGGCCCAAAAGCAAGATGCCAATCAACAAGGCCTCGGTATGAAGAGAATGTTTGGCACGGTCCGCCGCGCAGTCAGCACCAAAGCCGATCATAAGGCTGAACCAATGCCAATGCCAAAGTCACCGTTAGCACAGGAGTTCCCGGGATTATCACTACCAGTTGATGATATTGAACTAGCCAGTTCAGGTGGAATGGGCAATGAGCAAATACCTTTGCAACCCCCACCAAAGCCAAAGCCAGTTACTATGAGGCCTGATATACTTGGCAAGTTCGTTGAATCGGATTTTGGAAAGGTTATCGAGCAACAGAAAGTTAATGCAGCAAAAGCGAATGAAAGTCCGGAGCCTTGGACGCGGAGGATTAACGTTACCGCTGGGAGTGACTTTTTGAGGCGATCCTTGGACAAGGCAACTCTGACAGCATGTTCGACATCTTTGACTGGGCTTGTTCCTGGCCACCGCGACTCACCGCAGCCCCGAGGGAATACAAGCTTTCTCCTTCCTGATGATGATGATTTTGGTCAAGCCCGAAATAATATGAGTTTTCTCTTGGATGATGCCAGCGATGGTCACGTGGATCGTGATGCAGCCGTGATGTCTGGGGCACTCCCTAATCATCAGTCTACAGACGCGTTCACAGACACCTTCAATAATCGATCAGTTGCGCCGACTCCGCCAGTCACACCACCAGAGCGTTCGTCGCACGCCCCGGAAAGTCATGGCCGTTCGTCGGCTGTACCGGCTCTATCACTGACCCTCGACTCGCTCAACCCTTCAGGTGATTTGGATACACGTCCATTATTCAGGCCGTTGAATAACCCATCAATGCACTCTCGTGCCATGCGACATAAACCCCGAAGGTCGACGTCATTAAGACGGATTGCATCATTCCACAGTGGCTTTACGAATCAGATGACAGAACGAAGTTTTGATGCTACCTCAATTTCTGACTCTGTCGATCGGGCCTCCCTTGGATCAACACATGCACCTGGCAATCGCATTCTCCGGCGACGACCCGGAGGCGACCTCCGCGCGGTTCAAAACATTGGCGACTTACCACTCAGGCGTCACCGTTCATCAGGATCTCTTACCACTTATTCTGATTCTTTACGAAGCTCATACTTGTTGGGCGGAGGCACCACAAGCTACGCCAACGTTACGAGAGAGAACGATAGGGCCCCGAGCGACTCACGGACGTTTTCTGTCGGAGCTTTGGCTGACCCTGAAGGCACATCAAAACCCAGAGTTTCTCTACTCAGCACCTCATCCAAGCCTGCCCTACGCGCATCGTTTCAAGCCGAAGCTGCAAAATTGGCCCAAATCCCTGATGATACTGACGATGATGGCGGAGTGGAAGCTGCCCTACTTAAACTTGAGGGAAGGTATGAGAAGAGGAAGTCCGATATCTCCTCTCAAAGCTTGTCTCCGGAATTTATTCCACCACCGCCGCAAGAAACCCACGACAAAGCCGATCAAGCCACAGAGGAATTGGTTATTGAAGCAGAGAAATATCAACACAGGCACAATCATGTTGTTGAGAAGGCAATATTTGACAACGGTGGAGCATCTGAAGGTGACAACTCCGAACAACGTAACACCTATGATTCACAGTATGAGCTCCAGCCAACTGTTTATCGTCCTCCCACACAAGAGCTGCCCATTATTTCTCGCGAGTCACAAAATTCAATACCGCTTTTGCAGCGCGACGGATCCCGATATGATTCCGATGATGGAGAAAGCCGAAACTGGAGGAATACATCTGTACTCCTCATGCCCAGTCAGGATAGAGAAACGACTAGCCACCGTGGTGCTGAAAAGTCCGAGACACCATTTGACTTCTTTGATAAGAGGGAGAGTGTAAATCAAATACCTTCTGGAGATACCGTCCCGCCTCAAATGAGTGCAGACGAATCGTTTCTTCAAATCGGCAATGATGACGGTGCGGACAATCACGATGATTACGATGACAATCACAGTGATCTGTCGTCTGAGATGTCCATGGAAGAGGACCAAACTGACGACTTCCATGTCGATACTTCCACCAAAACATACCCGCCTGCTCATCCGGGCGCAATTATTACTGAAGTAGAAATTCCTCCGATTTCTAAGCAACAAAAAGAACCCTCGATGACGATGGAGCAAGCATTATTGATGTCTCCTAGCGGAGGCGAATACCAGGGCCCATTCCCTCCTCCAACTCCGGATATTACACCGACATATGGTGATGGCCGTAAAGATATTGCCATGAGATCATGGTACAGCGATGATCATTTGGAGACACAACAAAGCCAGAACATCAACGAGGCTATATCTACTGGGCCATTGTACATCGAAGAGCATATGCCTTTTATTCTACATTTTGACTCTCATCTTGTGGCCGAGCAATTTACCCTTATTGAGAAGGAAGCATTGGGCGAAATCCATTTTAGAGAGCTCCTTGAGATGAAGTGGTCTCATGAAGCAGCATCAGCATGTCAGTCATGGCCGAGATTTCTCCAAATCCTCCAACAGATGGAAGAAGACGATACAGTCAGCCATGGCATTGAGATCTGTGGAGCACGTAGCAGTATCATGACGCAATGGGCCATCTCTCAAATCATCCTTACTCAGGACATCAATGAGCGGGCCCGGACAATCACGAAGCTCATTGAGATCGCTGTGCACTGCCGCGAGATGGGCAACTACGCTACGCTGTTCCAACTCACCGTCGCCGTCAGCAACCCAGTGATCTTGGAACTCCACGAGACCTGGAAACATGTACCAGCGGCTGAGGTTCAATCTCTCCGTGAGTTTGAGGCGTTGATCCAGCCAGCGAATAACTTCCGCCGCCTGCGTGATGAGATGGAGTCGGTTCTCGGCAAGCGCGCTTGCATCCCGTTGGTTGTGATCTACGCAAAGGACTTGACGGTACTAAAGGACATGCCGAGCTATATCGCCAGCACCCCCACAGACCCGCCCCTCATCAATGTCAGCAAGTGTCGCGCCCAGGCAACGGTTGTGCAGCTCTTCAGCAGGTACCTAGAAAGCAGCACAGGGTACAAGTTCCAGACTGTGCCGGGTCTGACAGATAGGTGTCTGTGGATTGCGGGACTGAGCCCAACGGAGATCAGAAGCCGTGCAGAGAGGTTGGTTTGAGCGGGTTGCGTGAGTGGAAACGGAGCCGTTTTGGAATTTATTTGCGAATTGCATTTTGAGCCTAACGTGTATATGAAATTGTTTAGGTGTCTTGGGGATTCTGTTGAGGAAGGTGCATTGGGGATCGTTTAATAAAAAGGATCTTACGTACAGTTTGGTACATCATTTGTCGTTGTGGCGTTGGCTGCTGAGATATATGGCTGGATATATGTACTTGGGGGTGGAGTAGAAGCATGTTTATGATCTGGAGTATATCTTAATGACTGGTAGCAAGCGCTATATACCCTAGCGAATACGTTTAATCGAATTCTTATCCCTAAGATTGCTCTGAATGATATGCGAGTGAATGAACGACAGTATATTTTAATCTATCCTAATATGTTTTGTCTACAACACTATCAATCTGCGGCCTCCCAACGACCACGCGCTAGTCTGCCACCACCCCCCATCATTACTCCTCACTCGCCCTACTAGCCCTCATACTCGAAATGACCTCGGCAAACCTATTCACCCTCTCCATCCCTGTCGTCTGCCTCGCCGTCTCAATGCCCAACAACACACGCTTAACCCCCACGCCCACAGAACTCGACCCGCACGTCTCGCGCAGCACGCTCAGACTCTGCTGCAGCTCGGCTGGCGAGTCGAAGGCTACGGTCTCTTGGCAGATCTTCTCGAGTTCCTCGAGCGTGTTGACGTTGGGGACCGCCATTTCGCGGTCGAAGCTGGCGGCGAGGTCGAGTTGGTGGAGGATAGAGCGTTGGGTTGTGGTGCCGATGATTAGAAGACGGCGGCCCTAGGGTGTGTGTTAGTAGTTGCTTTATAGAAAGTTGGGGGGAAGGGAGAGGAGGGGCGTACCTTGGGTGGCTGCTTGGTTAGCAGGACCATGAGGGTCTGCAAGACGAGGTTGGAGAATCGCGGACCGATAGGCACCCAGTCGACGATACGCTCGATGTTATCGACGATGACGATATTCTGAGGCGATTTGTAGGCATCCGTGAAGACCTTGTTGAGGTAAGTGATCTTGGCCATCTCGTTGAACCCGATCATGTTCTCGGGGGAGATGAGCTTGATGAAGGGGAAGTCGGACTCCATTGCAATCTTGGCTGCCAGAGCGGTCTTTCCGGATCCCGACGGGCCGTGGAGGAGCACCGAGAGGAGGGGCTCGGAGGCAGAGTTGCGGACTTGGTTCACGAAGAGCTCGCCGTCTTGGAGGAGGTAGTCGATGTGTGGGCTGTAACGAAGGATACCTCCGCGAACGGCGGTGCTGAGTTCTTCCTCGGAGACACCGAAGGCGGGCTTTACTTCATTAAGGGCGCTCAGGAAATCGTTGCGGTTGACTTTCATGTTTTCGATGTCGTCGCTGACGCCGGCGACAGTGCCAACCTTGACGTGGCGGTTGAAGGCGAAGGAGGAGGCCGATTTGACAAGACCGCTGATTTCGGCACCCGAAAAGTTCTTGGTGAGGGCGGCGAGCTCGGCCAGGTCGACATCAGTGTCCATGACGTGGTTGTCGCGCATCTTCATCGTGTGGATGTTGAGGATATCCTGTCTGCCAGATTCATCGGGCAGGGAAATCTCCATGTGAACCTCGAGACGTCCAGGACGAAGCAAGGCATCATCAATCATGTCCATTCGGTTGGTCATACCAATGAGGATAATATTGTTGAGCTGGTCCACACCATCAAGCTTAGCAAGCAACTGGTTGACCACACTGTCGCCAACACCGGTGCCACCACCACCACCTGCACCTCTCTGCTTACACACAGCATCGAGTTCATCGAAGATGATAATGTGAAGCTCACTCTCGTCGCCCCTCTCCTTGTATTCTTTCTCAGCATCAGCGAAGAGGTTTCGGATATTCTCTTCCGATTGACCGACAAACTTATTCAAGACCTCAGGACCGTTAATGACCTTTGGCTCACGCGAGTTGAACATCTTTCCGATTTGCCGAGCGATCAGGGTCTTTCCCGTTCCGGGAGGTCCAAACAGGAGAATACCCTTCACATGCTGGATGCCCAGCTTCTCAATCAGTCCCTGGGGGAAAATGCGCGAGGCGAAGGCTCTTCTGAAGATGGCGCCGAACTCGGTGTCCAATCCACCAATACCCATGTCCTCAAACTTGAAGTCTGGCGCAATGATGGAGTTTGCCGGTGGCTTCTTGGCCGATGCCTTGAGCTTGATTGGCGAGCTCGCATCCTTGTAGAAAGTTATGATAGTTTGTGTAGTCAGGATACCGCGTGCTTGGGGGTTCGACGACACCTGTCCCGAGGACGCCGTGGGCTTCTCCATCCCAAGGTTACCCAGCTGCACCGTCTTAACCTTAAGGCTCAGCACAATCCCCTTGTGATCCATTACCAGCTGTTGTCCCGGAGCGAACACTTGGTTCCCAAACAGCTTGTTGAAGTAAGCCTCCAGCATATCCTGATCGTATGGAGTTTCCGTCGTCTTCCTCCCCGCAAACCCAATCTCGACATCCATCGCAGCCAGATAACTTTGTCCTCCCTGCTCTCCAAACGGATCGTAGAGCTCGGCCAAAACAGTCTCCGTGAGACTGATCGCGCACCATGATCGCTGCGGACCAGTCAACCCGATCAATCCCGGGGGAAAACCCTGTGTAGGCCTCGCGGTAACAACATGGCTGCGATTGACGAGGATATATAAATCGCCTCCATCCTGACTAGGCGGGAAATCCTGTGGCGACACCGCCGTTCTACCTTGCCATCAGCACTTAACTCCGTCATAGTCGTAAGGGAAAGTACACCTACATATTGCCATACACATATCTATCCTGCGTATTCTTATCCTCGACCTTCCCGAGCTGCAGCTGCTTCGAGATTCCCGCATTCCGGCCAACTGCAGTTCTCTGTGGCACCCCGCGGTTCTGCTGCTGAGGGTACCCGGGGGGTGGAGGGCCGCGCTGGCCGCCACCGCCGTACTGGCCGCGGGGGTCTTCGTAGCCGCCCATCTGTGTATCGTGCGGGCTGCCCCGCTGGGGAGCGCTGGGCTGTCGCTGCTCTCTGCCAGCGTTCGGAGGTTTGCCGAAGAGGTTGTCGCGGTTGAACATTGTGGGTGTTGCTATGCCGGTGTGCGGCCGTGGGGAAGCTTGGTTCGGGTTCGAGACTTTGGGAATAATGGATTAGTTGGTTTGAATCGAAGGTGGGAGAAATCAATGGTTATAGAACTGTGACTCACAAGTGGGAGATAGAGGTTGTATTGGCTCAGTTAAGTCTGAAATGTGTCCTGTCGATGGTGACGACCTGTCCTGATGCCGTGTCCGCCGTTACGTAGGTGCCTCGAGTGGAGCAAAGCTAGGTAGCTGGTTATAAAGAACTAACAGTGTCCTCCCAAAAGCCAAATGTAGCCTAATATATCTCGTCCCTTCGTTCAAAGCTTTATGGCAATAGAAATATGAAGCTCCCGTGGAAATGGTGTACTCCGCTGCTCTTACGATTACTTGCTCTCTCCCACGAGACGATTGGAGCTTCAGCATCCGCACTCAGTAACCTTGGGTCTGTGCACCTGGTGGGCGGGTTTTATGTGGGTGTCGCCGCTAGCCCCTCCACGGTCTTGGCAGGCTCGGAGTCTCAGCCTCGTCCCCACCTGAGCCTCGACGGCACGACGTTTGTCCAACTCTCCAGCCACGAGCTGTCGCTGCCCATCATGCCTTTGTAAGTACACAATATGTCCCCTAGGTTTGCTTCTGTACGGGGGGGTGAGAGCTGATTGGGAAACAGACATTTATTGGGCAAGAAATCGTGGAATGTCTATAATGCGGATAACATCGAGAAAGTCAAGCGCGACGAGGCTATCGCGCAGGCCAAAGAGGAGGCCGAGGAGCAGCGCATGCAAGACGTCGACGCTGCGCGCCGAATAGCCATACTCCGCGGCGAGACTCCGCCTCCCTTAGAAATCACAGATGAGCCCCACGACTCCTCGCGCGAGCCGCGAGAGCGCGGTCCGCCCAGAGAGAAGAGGAAGAGGAAGCGCGCTGGGGAGAATGACACGGATTTCGAGATGAGGGTTGCGAAGGAGCAGAAGGTATCTGCGTCCGAGGAGACACAGGTTGTTTTGCGGAAACCGACGACGGAGGCACCATTATTGGATGAGTCGGGGCACATTGATCTCTTCCCCGGTGAGCGTCCTAAGGTGGTTAAGGCGGACACGAAGAAAGAGCACGCCGAGAAGGACCTAGCGAAGAGGAAAAAAGAGTACGCTGACAACTACACCGTCCGCTTCTCCGACGCTGCCGGGTTCAAGCGGGGATTAGAGAACCCATGGTATTCGTCCGACAAGGCGGGCCTTGCCGTCGATGAGCCGCTCGAGGTACCCAGTAAGGATGTGTGGGGGAATGAGGATCCGAGACGACGAGAGAGGGAGGCGACGAGGATTGTGACGAATGATCCGTTGGCTGCTATGAAGCAGGGTGCTGCGAAGGTGAGGCAGGTGGCGAGGGAGAGAAAAGAGTGGCAGCGCGAGAGAGAGAGGGAGCTGGGGGAGATGGAGGCGGGGAGGAGT
>JPJU01001111.1:0-39539 GCA_000750735.1 Pseudogymnoascus sp. VKM F-4246
CCTACCCAGCAAAAAATCGCAGCAAGGAGAAGTATCCCAGTAAAGAATGTCTTCCCAAAAATAAATCGGGTATCGCAAACCGCTGGCCGTAAAATAATCGAAAGGTAATAAATCAAACTCGCTAAAGATGCTCATAATTTGTCCCACAAAAAACCGCAAGGAAACTCGAGGCGCAGGCGCCGTCTAGGCTAGTATTCCAGAGCCTGCGCTTGATTTCCGTTGGCCACTGCGGACGCGGTTCCATAGCCGCTTGACGACGCTGTCGTCTTTGTCTTGTAGGCCCCAGCCATCAGGGCCCTCTAGGGGTCCCCGCATCATTGGGGGCTTCTCATCCACTGGCAAAGTGTCCAGCGTAACCTCACTCTTCATCTTTTCTTTAATTCCCAGCCCCAACCCATGCCCTTGGCCCTGCCATCCGTAGAGCGTCCCCTCGTCTGCCCTCAGATCAGGCCGTGTAAGAGTCATCCTGAGGGTCATCTCCCTGCTTCCTGCGCTCGCCAAGCTGTAGCTCTCGGTGTGCTTGTGCACCATGGGTTTGCGGATCCCTAGGTGCAAGAACTCGTCGGCGCCGGAACTGCCAAGGCTCATAAGCCTCCCGTGGCTGCCGCGGCTGGCTTGGAAACTACCATCCATTGGTGTGAGTGGCGAGTCGAGGTCTGGCATCGACACATCATCTTCCAGGAGGCTGCCAACATCGTCGAAAAATGTGTGCGAACTTGGACTGAGAACTGCGGGACGGACCGTGTGGTTGCGGTCCCGAGTGACGCGTATGTTCGGGAGATGTTTTACTTTCTTTTCCGCGGATGGATCCGAAACACCGTCTGTGCTTGGGAAACCAAACTCGATAGCCTCGTCAAATTTCTGAGGGGAGGCCAGGTAGACGCGCAGCTTCAGTCGAGCTTCCGGGTCTTGGTAGTGGGTTGCCTGCGGGTCAATGGACGGTCGAGGTGATTCCGACGTATACCTCGGGCTAATGAGAGACACGGCCCGAGACCGTTGCCGGGTGTGGCTTTGGCTTTGGCTTTGGGAGGCCGCTCTGGAGAGCGTTCTCGCAGGTGCCCTTGAAGGCGTTGGTGGTGGCTGCGTTGAGCCGTAAACTGAAGCGGCACGTGCCGGAGATGAGAGTGATGAGCGGCCGAAAGGGATCTTGCTGATAGAGATGTGACGGCGAAAAGAGGGGCGGACGGTTGATGCGGGGTCAGGAATGACCGTTCCGGGTAGGTTTGCGTGATAATCGTCAAGAACTAGTCGAAGGTCCAAGTCGTTATCTTCATCAATCCACCGAAAGCTCTCTTCCATCGCTAGTGCAATGCTGGTGGGGCGTTCCGACATTACACTACCAATTGACGAATCCATACTTGATCGTCTCGGACTTGGAGGCAGTTGACTTATTGGAGTAACTGTCCTGTTTCGGCGACTCGATTTGTAGATGGCTTCGTCCGCTGCGTCGAGTATAACGCTATCTCGACGGCTGGTGAAGTGGAGTTGCTCTTCTTTGGTGAATTGTTTCCTGCGAATCTTATCCGGCAAGGACATGAACCAGGCGACCTCTGCAGCAGTAACGGGTTTTGATCGAGACCCTCGTAGTTGTTGGGGGGTAGGCGGTAGAATAAAAGGGTGTGGAATTGATCTCGCAATTGACTTTTTCCTTAGCCGTCGTTGTGCGACGGGGCGTTTTCTCGATACTGGAAAATCGAGGTCGTTGGGGGTAATGGACGAAGAATTCTGGGAAAGTCGAAGTCTTTCCAAAGTCGAGAAATACTGAAAATGAACAATTAGTATGGTGTGCAAAAATTGAAATGCTGTGGAAGGAAACGAAAGGGGGGTCGTATTATATCTGCAGGTACAAGGCACGAAAGCAATGGTGCCCCAGCCAGACCAAGCGTGCATGAAGACAAGACGCTACAATACAACGCTATAGCCCTGCAGCCCCTCAAGCACGGAAGATAGCAACATGTGCTTGTGGCTCGCATCACGCTCACTATCTGGTGTAATAACGCGGACTCTTGTTTCAATATGATCATCCCATCTTCGTATATGTTTTAACCCTGGGTTCGACGATGGGATGAAAAAAAGAAGTAAGGGTCTCGTTGAGGGGCCTTGGCCGAGACACATGGTCTCAGGTTACACTTGACAACTTGACAATGGGTCTCCCCAAACACATACCTTGCGTCGGACAGCAATTGGGAGCCGCTCAAACTCCTCCTCGCTCGTTATGCCCATCATCTCGCTCAAATTCTTTCGTCGTGATGGTCCAGGTATTCTTGGTCCCGCTGGGACAGACACGCCGCTCGATGAATATGGTCGACCAGCGAACTCGGCAAACATCTCACCACGGCTCGGGCGATTTGAGTTTATATTCGACGGTATTGAAAGAGAGAGGGCGGCAGAAGTGTAAAAGGATCGGAGTGGGATATGCTGCGTATTATGAAGACCCGGATTGGCGAGATGATCTAGGTGGGAGGCAGTCATGGTTGGAAATAAATGACACTGCCAAACGCACGAAGCTTCCTTCTGATAGAATCGATTTCCTGCAACGATGTGGGGTTCCGCTGCTGCGCGGATGATCCAAGAGTATTGATTTGACTCTATCGACTCGTGGCAAAGTTGTGGTTGCTGCTTATGGGGAGGATGCTGAGACGGGTAAACTGACAGCTCACAACGGCGGGCATATATGTAGCTTCGCAACTTTGCAGCTTTAGAAAAGATTCCGAGCTAGGCGTGGTACGTGTATGGTTCGGAAAAGAAAAAAGGCCAGCCGTAAGTATGCGCACAGGTTGAAGCAGGTCAATCGATCAGTACATGCCGTGAGACACTCGTGCAGAAAGATAGAGCAATGGCCAGTCAGTCATATGTATATGCAGGCAGGAAGGATGGAGTCTTGTCTGAATACTCCAGAGTATCTCGAATGGAGACGACGACCCCCTGGTCCTTGCCTGGCCCTTGCCTGGCCCTTGCTGGCATTCCTGCTCATCCTACCCTTCGTTTCCTCTCCCTCATTTCTCGATTGGGCGCAGTTAAGCGCGGATTTGGCAGTTATCCGTATGGAGTATACAGAAGGGAATATCCACGCCGATCACAGTAGATTGCAAACAGAATGAAGTTTAGTGCAGAGTACAAGTGTATACTTGTGCATAGATATGCATAGGTGATGTGGATTATGAATGGATATTATGAAATACTAAGAGATGCTAAGGTATGCTATGGGACGGCCGTAATGTACGTACGAGGATGAGATGTGACGACTATGTTTTGTGCTAGGCGATAGAAATGTGCTTGCTGCCGTATGTGCGTATAGTGCGAATAGTGCGAATAGTACAAGAATAAGTCAGGAATAGATCGAAAATAGTGTCAGTACAGTGAGACACACGGCGCATAATGCAACGCAACACAGCAAATCAGGTACAGGAGGGTAACTCCCGCAACGGTTCCTGTCATCCCATGGCCCCTGAAGCCAATCAGCAGGCGGCTACTCAGTATATTCTGAGTTAATAGTCGTTGCTCCGTTTTACTCCATTTTCACTCCATTTGGCTCTAATTTACTCCATTTTACTCCACAGAGCTATTCTTTACTCAACAATTAACAGAAGGGGTCAGGGTTTAGAGTAGTCGCAAAGTACTCCATAAGTAATCTAGGGTCGGGGATAGGTGGTGATTGCACTCTAGTCCCACCTAGGCCCACCTGCTCGGTACCCTGTGGTACTAGGCTAGGAGCAGGGCGAATCCGAGGCGTACAGCACTCTTTAGAGGACTCCACAGAGGAATGTTAAGAGGTGACATACATTGCATTCCACCACATACGACCCTAATCATACTCTGTAGGGGTATTTTGTAGGAGTATGATTAGGGTAACTTCCTTCTTCCTAGGGTGTATACTACGAAATAGTATGCTAGGTGATGTGGCTGTATATTAAGATATCCACTGATCTCCATTCCTCACAGGATTCCATCACATCCATCACATCACATCACAGCACATCAATGGATCCCATTATGCCATTAACCCTCCATATAATACCAACGGCAGTGTCATAACAGGCACAGCATGGATTCAATAGATATCGATAATGCCTTACTACTATACCCTCAGTCTCTAGCTATTCCGCCCTTTGCTGACTGTATGTAGAGTCCAGGAGAGAATGTACCACCTGATACTGTACAACTTTCTACTTCTCTAGCCGCTGGATGTCGGCAACGGCAAACCGCCTTCCCCTGGAACTAGTAGGGGCTACGCCGCGTGTGCGCCCCTCCCCGAATCCCCGCACGCGCTGGGGCAAAGCTAATGAGGACTCTCCTCTCGGTAGGGGATGCGATGGCCCTTCGCCACGCCACATTGCAGGGTGCGGCGAGAAGGAAGGGCGATGAGAGGGTACTTGCTTACCTCGCTATGAATCTGACGCGTTTGCATCCCACAGACTAGATTCGATTCTTTCGTTGGTATGCCACGACATTAACAAGGCGAGAATGATGGCGTCGCATATATGCACGGCAAACGCACGACAAACGCACAGCACAGCTTCGCCCCTAGGACACGACGTCGGCGATCTAACTGCTCTGTTGGCGACGTGCATGCTCCAGTAGAGGTCCACAGCAGCCCACACACACAGTAGCTCCTCAGAGAAATAGCGTCAATTTGCCTCGTCGCCATTCCGCAAAACGGGAACAGCACGGTCTGGCGCCGGCCACAGACCAGCCAAAAAGGCATTGTCACAATCCGGCACTGCCCGTCCGTCGGTTCGAGTCTGGCGCTGGCGGTGAAGCCGCGTGTGATTCGCTGGGTGCCATCCTAATGGGCCGGCCCCAGATTCCGCTCTGGGGCGTTCTGGGACAATTTTAACGCCAACGCCAACACCAGCGCCAACGCCAACGCCAGCGCCATCTCATTAGCACATCGCCCGCTCGGTCTCCGCACTACCTTTACGGCATACGGCACACACGCACTGGCTGGTGTTTGTACAGCACGGCCGAGAACTGGACTTCTGTGCACAAATTCCGGCAATCTGGGATCTTGCGTTGAGACTCCGATGGTGTGACCCGTGATATAACGAGATATAGTACTCTGCAGTTATACAAGGACCAAGGAATCGCGGATAAACTCAGATTCGCCTACAACGTCTCAATGAGGCTGACAATCTCATTTTCCAACAAACGCGAGTTTATTTCAAACCGTGGCCGCCGGTAGCCAGCATGACGGGTGGGAGGCCAATTAGCCACGAGAGCTTTGCCAGGAGTCAACGCTGTCTGCCTGACATCTTTTGCCAATCATATTGTTTGCGTCAGCGCCTTGGTGGCTTCGTCACGGCGGCTTTTTTCTCCCTTGTCTTCCCCAGCCGGGTTCTGCAGCCCGTCATTCGCTGTCATTTATCAGTTACAAAGATCTCCCAACTGACATATCATTACTGAATCTGCACACGTTTTTCCATCCCGCCCCAAAACTCGCCATGGCATCGCCAGATGGCAGAATCCATACTATAGTCGATAGTATAATTGTCCCGTCCCGCCCCAACCGTGGCTGCCATGTCTGCGGGGCTCTGTCTCACTCTCGAACTGGAGGCGCAAAAAGAAAGCGCACAGATCCTTAGCTGCACACCCCTTTCTCGTGTCCCCAAACGGTAAAAAAACGCTGTTGCCAAGCCTTCTAAATCGAGACGGCGCACACTTTTGCTGGGGCTCCTTTTTTCCCAAAAAGCAATTTCTCGCCGTGTAGCGCTGATGATCGCTCTCTCGCTTTGGCAATGGGAGATGCGCTGCCAGAGACCCTCTCCCCATTGTGTGGGCGAGAATGCCGGTCTATCCCCTATTGCGTGGACGATAACCATTGCGATTTCCAGCGACACGCCATATGCGGGCGAGAAACAGCTCCAGTATTGTCGTCGATCTCGTGTTGCGTGGGTGATCAGACAATTCAATGCTCTACTGTAGGCGCTGTCTCTGCGCATCAATTTGAAATGTATGGTACTGCGCTGTACGTAGGGTTCAGTTCATGACTGTATCACCCAAGGCTGGGAACAAACACCGACCCATCCCATCCCATCCAATCTAGGAGCGGCTGAGCGCCACATTACATTCCCCGGACCATAGTGGCTCTTGTATTGGCCTTCTCTCAAACACCCCCATCACACAAAAACAAACGCCTGTTCCTGACAGCCCCAGCATGACCAGATAAAGTGCAGTGAGATAACCTCCCTCATGCTTGCTTTTCCCAAGCAAGCCGTGGAACAGACACGCTGTCACCAGCCAGACACTCGGGAGAGCCGACAAGCTGAGTTTCACATGATGCCCAATACTACCATGTTTTTCACTCCTCATGCACCAGTTCTTTGCTTTTCCAACTCCCGCGCAGACAATCATCCCTTATCCAGTATTCCCTACCCCGCTACAGATGCCCCATATCTGCCGTCGTCGCAGATAGGCACCACCACGCCCATTCAATATTCCCTTCGGGTATACTCAATATTCCCAACCCTCCCGTGCCCCGCGGCCCTCTCACCCTGCATCCGGTGCGGTCGGCTTAAAGGAGCTCTCTATCTTCAATCAGGTACGCAGTAATACAAATGCAAAAATCCTGTTCCTCCACCTCCTGCACGCCTGCCTTGGCTAATACGCAGGTGCACCGTCGGGTGCGGGGATCTTCCGTGCCGCATCGCGTGGAACACGCACATACATACAGGCGCATATTAGAAATATTGTGAGACCAGTTCCTGACGTGTTCCCTGTGGTTGTCAGATAAGCCCATAGCGTATTGCAACTATACTTTTCCCCTCACTTTGTCCGATCGCTGTCAGGGACAGTGAGTGTACAGACCCAAGTCCAAGGGAAGATTTTCGGCGCATGCATTCATACGATATGATACGTAGCACGATAGCATGACTCGGAGCGTGTGAAACATGGTTATACATTTAACTGATTACCCTCAGTATTACGCCCCCAAGTGTTGATAAGTAACCCATCATATCAACCCCATCGTCACATCAAGCCCACCCCCGCAGACCAGCCACCACTACCAACGAATCCCCGCCCCCCTTTACAATTCTTCATCATCCAAAAAAAACTCCCGTTCCTCCGACCGATCTAAACCCATAATGTACACAAGGCACCTATACCTCATCGTCGCTGTCCTCCCCAAGTAGCTCCCCTTCATCCTCGTCCACGGCCCGGTAATCAGCGCCCCGTGCAAAGCTGCTCCGGGTCGTGAAACGAGTCCCTCTGCGCCCGCCGAACGTCTTCATCACCCATCCCCACACGCTGCTTGCCACAGATGGCGCTGCGATGATCACGGCGCCCACACCTGCTACTGCCATAACGGGATACTTGATGAAAGGAGATTCTTCGTCAAAAGACGCTATGTCACTCGTTAGCTTGTGTACTGGAATGGTCGATCCGTGGAAATGCGATATCGAGGGGGTTAAGCAGAAAGAAGAGGGGTCCATACATTGTTCACCAAGCCTGATCTGGCCGAACTTCTCAGCCCAATTATGGTACACCCACCAGCCTGCCGAGCCCGCAGCGCCGATGCTAAAGAGCACAATAAGGAAGATCCAGAAACCGCCCAGGCCATGCTTCTTGTAGAACTCATCTTCCTTGTTGGGACAAGACTTCACTTCGATCTTGTCCATCTCTTTGCCACCCTCGCAGGTGCTGAGAGGGATGCGGCGGTAGCCCGTCGGCTCATAGTACTCGACCTGATCTGGGTTGTCGCGGCACTCCTGGATACGGTCGATTGGTACGAGGCCAGGCACGAGCACACACTCCCCACCGGCAAACGCCTGGTAGTTGTAATCGCATTCAAAGTCCTGGCGTGTGCATGTGCAGTTTGACTTAACGGCGTGCAGAGCCTCGATTATGTGACCGTTGTAGCAGTCGGCAGCGGCCTTCTTGCGGTGATACTGCGAAATGTGTCCGAAAAGGCAGTTATCATCCTGTGTTGGGTGGCGGGGCGACCAAAGATAGTAATCTTCATTCTCATCGCGCGTCTCGTCGAGCACGCACTGTCTGTCTGTCAGGCCGGTAAAGTCGAGGTTGATGGTCTTAATAGTGTCATCACTGCCCCTTGCCCATAGTAAGAAGTTCCGGGAGTTGTCAGACGGAAGAGTGGTGATATCCGCCACGCGTATCTTCGAGTCGGAGAACTTGTATTCCGTCCAGGTATCTCCTTCGTCGCGTGAGTAGTACACTACATCTGTCTCTTTGCGGTCGTTGACTAGTACAATAATTGATCCTTGATCACCGTATTCCCACATATAGGATCCCTTCTTGACCTGTATCCAGCTAATACCTGCGTCACGCGTAATGTATGTATCGCTCTTATCAAACGGCTGTAACAGTTCTCCCACGTTGCCAACAGCAAGCATGATTCCCACAGCGCTGGGTGATGAGTAAGTGTGAGACTTGTCCATGCGCTCAGTGTATCCGTGTACGTTGAGGGAGCATTTCTCAAGGCTTCCACTGCATGAAAACCCCTTGCCGTCGACGTCCTTAGATGGCGGCGTAAGGTAGCGCCACTCTGCACCATCATTATGCGTAATCATAGTCTTGAGTAATTTGTGGCCATCTTTCGAAGCGGACTCGTAATTGGTAACAACGCTGGCCAATGCAACACCCTCCAGTTTCGACATCTTTTCGAAGTCGACATATCCGGCTCTGTCCCGATTGACGCCATTCAGACTGAGAACATAAGACGTCCCGTTGGAGTTGCTCTTGATGATACCTCCATATTCCAAATCGGTCGTGGTATCAACCGTGGCATGCAAAAAGATGGAGTGGCTAGAGCTATCTAGAACAGTGTATCCATGTTGATGAGGAATCCTGAAGTTGGATGGAAACAAAGCATCGGCAAAGGTCTTTCCATCAACACTTGTTTTGAGCGTCAACTCGTCCTTCGCCTCGTCCTTGGCTGCCACGACTATATACTCTGACATAATCGCAAAGTCCTGGATATCATCGATAAGAGTCACCGAGTCCTCAAAGAAATTTGAGGAACTAATAAGTTTCCATGGATTGTTCTTCGGGTCCTTGGACTCTTTGGTACGAGCACTGCAGAAAATGAGCTTCTCGCCTTCAGCTTCTCTAGCAGTCTTTTCCGCGTAGATAAATTCACACTTAGAAACGTAACGTGCTAGAGTCTTCCAGCTATCACCGCGGTCCCGGGAAATGGAAGCCACGGCATGGCAGGAATCGCCACCAGTTGAGCAAGATTTCCCTGTCCAAATGATCCAATCTTTCTTCGTTGGGTGGAAACTCATGGGTGTAGCATAGGTGAAATCAGCTGGATGCGGGACCTTGACATCAAACTCTTGAATGTCCTCGCCACGGTTTAGGGAGTAGTACACTTTGTCGTCGCTAGCGAGGAAAAAAACCCTGTCGTTGAGGTATGCATGACGGACAACGTGTCTGATCTTCTTATCCTTCAAAATCTCTTTCCATTTCTTGCCATGGTCGCGGGATAAATAGACGCCCTTATCGGTCTGCGCGATAATAGTCTCGTCGACGCCAGAACTTGTCTCGGTACGCTCAAAGTATAGATAGTTGCCAAGGAGCTTTCCTTCCAGAGACTGTGCAGTATGCGACACTTTGCCGCTAGCTGGAGGCGCGATTGTGTCTTTGCAGGGTGTCGAGACTGGCTCGTCCTTTGCCCCATCCTTTGGCTTAGTACATTCATTGCCTGGGATAAGGCGCCATCCCGATGAACCCTTGAATGTATCGTCTGGCTTCTTGCAGGCTCCATCAGGAACCAAAAGAGGGCCCTGTGCAACACACTTCTTGCCATCTTCGCTTCTCACGAAGTTGAAGTCGCACTCGTAGTCGATATCGCTACAGTCGCATTTGTCGAACTCCGGTTTGGGGTCAACAAAGTCTTTCTTCATAAAGCAATCGGCATCTACTTTGCGTCTCATGAAGTACTGCTTGTGGCCCATCAAGCATGTTGCTTCTCCCTCCTTGTCGACACGAGCATACCATTTCTCAAGGTCCTTCTCCTCGCATTTCCTGTCCCGCATGCCCTCGAAATTAATCGACATGATATAGTATTCTTCCACGTCTTTCGGTCTAGCAGAGGCCATAAACAGAAATTTCGGGCTTGTAGAATCCAGTGTGGTCGTCAACACATAGGGTGAGACCTTTTCTGGGAGGTCAATCTCCTTCCAATTCCTACCGCGGTCAAGAGAGTATTTCATTTTCTTGGTGACAGCGTCTTCGACGGCGAGAAGGATAGATCCCGAATCACCAAACTCGTACTTGTGTGGACCTGACAATGCTTTCTTCCATTTTACACCAGCATCTTCAGAGACGTAGAGATCGCCCTTATCATACGCCTTCAGGTGCTTGCCGGTATTCCCAACAGCCATCATCAGCCCAGGCGCTAGACTCGAGAAGATTCTCCCCGAATTGGAAGCGTCTGTAACGGAATGAATATGCAAGTCGTCGTCTCCCGCTTTGAGCCCTCGCCAAGTCCGACCATCGTCAAAGCTGATCTGGCTCTTGAGTTTCTTGGCTTCTCTGGGGGATTTCTCAACTTCTTCCCAATTATCAACCACATTGACGAGGGCAATTCCCTGGATCCCAGCAACCTTCTCGAAATCGACGTTACCCCCCTTATTCCTGTTGGTGTGCTCGGCATTCCGTGTGAAGTATGTGCCGTTTGAGTTACTGCTCAAAAGAACTCCCATGGGGTTTGATTTCTTCGTGGTCATAACATCAATCTGGATACTATAATTTGTCGATTCCAAAATGGTATAGGCTTCTTCCACCAGCTTATGGTCATGCGGGAAGACAGCCCGGTGCCACGTCAACGTATCATATGTAACGTAGAGGGCCATTTCGTCCGTCTTCTCTGCCACGCTAGCTGCCAGGATATAGCTCTTCACTGCTGCGATTCTTGATACTCCGGTAACAGCCCGGCCCTCCTCGAGGTCTGGTTCAAACTCATCGTCGAAAAACGAATCGGATACTTTGAGCTTATAATCTTTTGAGTAGCGCGAGTATTTGCCCTCGGTAATGCACAGGATCCTGTTATCATCAACTTTCGATTCTCGTTCCGCAAATAATTCGGTTCCTTTTGCCCATTGGCATCCCGCAGTGTTGTCTCGAAGCTTTTTGGCTGGCGTTTGAAAGCCGTCCAAGGTATAGGTTGATGTCCGCTCACAGTAGAGCCCCAGCATACAATCCAGCGCATTCACAATAATCTTGTCCTTATTTCCAGCATGGAAGCTCAGTGGGTTCTCGTTGCGTAGATCCGGGATGCTTCCCGTTTTAAACTGCGTCCATGTCTTTCCCCGGTCCTCGGTTCGGAAATGCGTGGTATCGTCCGTCAGGACATACGCCCTCGAGTTGTCAAAAGGGTGCATGACCAGACTGGCAGACATCCCCTCCGGAATGTCAGATATCTTGTCCCAGCTCTCACCCGCGTTGCTGGATCGGTAGATCGCGTCTTCGTTAAAGTCCTGCATGAGGATAACATCGGAATCGTCGAAATAGCGTAAATCGTATGGTGAGTTCGCGAACTTGTTCGAGGTGATCACCGGTCCATCTTTCGCTGCGAAGGATGTGCCATAAAGCAATGCCGCCAGGAGGAGGCTCCGCCATCCTGGGACGGCCTCCGCGACCCTCAGCCTCATGATTGCTATTTATTCGAAGGGAGTCCAAGCATTAAGGTCCGTCAAAGCTCCTCGAGCTGTTCTGGATGAGTGATAGTCAGTGCGAGCAATCGTAGACCAAATCTGAGATGATTTCTAAGTCTGGTCGCAGTCGTCGCGTGAAATAATGGTTGCGTGGCTTCAGAGCTGCGACGGAACACAGCAGTCGTACTTGGGTCAGACAGGGGTGCCCACTTGCGTCAGCCGCCCACTCATATTCATGGCGCGCCACACCTCCCTGGCCAGACCTTCAACGGGAAGAGCCCTGATTTGACGACTGGCAATCTTCAGCCACCAATGCCGATTAAGTAGATCAGGTTTCAAAATAACCTCAGCATACCACTCGGTTTCATTGAATAATTTTTGAATTTACTTGTAGTTCGCGATTGGGGTTTAAAAGGTTTATAATGTCTTGTCCCGGTTAATTATTCGGGGTCTTCGAAAAATAATATATAGGTTTTTATTTGGAATGTTTAAATTAATCAAACTTGAATTTATTTACCAAATCGACAGCAATAACATATAAGGTATTAAAAACCAAATTAATATGAAGAAGCTACGAGTATACCACGAGATAATCATCTGCACCTTGCGTCTACAGGGAACATACCAAATATTTATGTGTGAAAATAGGGTATAATTGTGAGCTAACTTCAGACAGCCATATTCATCTCCCTCTCTATAGTATCTTTGACCAACCGTTCTCTTGCCTGTAACCTCTCCTGCTTCGTTTTTTCATGTGCCTCATCCGTCATATGCTGCTGTTGAGCTGGGTCTAACATTACCGCCTGCGGAATTATGGGAGCGTCATCTCGCTCTACGCTCTGTACAATGCCCTCCTCACCATCCTGTGTATTGTCGGCTTCGCTCTGAAGATTCTCAGAGGTGGACGTCTTCAAACCGAGATTCCCAGATTCGCGGCGCCTGTTAGACCATGCCCCCGTCCTAAACCGCCGATCCTTTGTTCCCTTAGCTGTCAATGGAATGAAATCAGGGTCGATCTCTTCCGACCCACCCCGAGACTTTCTCGACGGCCTGGTTCTCCGAGTCTGGGAACTGCGGAGACCGGTGGCAGTTGCTGGACTAGCACCTGACGACTTTGGCTCATATGCATCGTCGGTCATATTATCGCTGAGCGCAATGTCGTCGAGCTCATCCGCGCCTGCTGCAAGGCGACTCCGAGAGACGGGGAGAAGAACGTGGGAGAGACGGGATGGTTTGTGGGGCGTGGAGGCAGGTTGGACATGGGGCACCACGGCAGCTCTCATGTCTTTGCCTGATAGGCGTACCCTTTTCGATCGGTTATCCTCCGCAACAGGCGAACTGGGCATGTGTTTATCAAATCCCGTAGAATTACTTTGGGTCTGATCAACAAGTGGTCTAACATATGCCGAGGGCTCATTCTGACGGTGCTTAGTTGTAGACAGCGGCGTGCTCGACCGCGAGACTACATACCCCCCAGCTTTCTTCGTAACTTCTTCGGACCGCTTAAGCTTTATCTTTAAAAACTGGATTTCAAGCTTAAGGGAGTCAATTTCGCTGACTTTTTGGCTCAGCGAAGTGATGCTCTCGGTTATTAAATCAACATCATCAAATGATAGAGACCCTTCCGCAGGCTTGCCCACACCTGTAGAGCGGGGTTGGCTGATTTCATCACGCAGTGAAAGCACTGAAGCACGAACGTCGTCCATCTCAATATTCGTTGGTCGTACCGCCAGTTCTCTCCGTACCATTGTCATAAAATCCTTGAAGCTGCGCATATCCGTCTCTATCTTGTTGACGGAGACAGAAATTCGATCAATATCCTTTTTCTGGCTATCAATAGCCCCTTCTGCCCAATCCGCAAATTGTGTGAGGTGCTGAAGTCGATCGTCATCATCTGCCTGAAGAGGACGACCACTATCGGCTGCCGCAGAGTTGTGATCGTGACTATTCATTTCGTTGCTGTTTTCTTGGGTATTCTCATCATGGCCACTCTTGGGGGCATTTCTCTTCAGAGGATACGCATGTTTGATGACTGGTGTGCACGGCTTCCCGGTGGACCGTGAGATAACCTTCATTTTATTCAGATGGAGAATAATCTGATCCTTTCGAAGGATATGTCCTGGTGGAGCATCATGACACAGCATTCCTAGTAGTTCCTCACATCCTACACAGGCGAGATCTTGCAGATAACTATCCTCAATCGTTGTTTCTGTCGGCGCTATCCTGACATCTTCTGCATGCTGTAGACCAACGATCCAGTTCTTACTCTTCAAATTGACGGGGCTGAAGTGCTTTTTGCCGATTTGGTTCCAAAGGTTCTCAAAGTCGCCGATAAAAGTACCGCACTTGGCGCAACTGCATGTCGCCACTTCCATATTTCCTTTCCTCTTCAGATGTCTAGTCTGCGCCTGCTTATCAAGTAGATCATCGAATGGTTCCTTGCGTCGTCGGTGGTTATAGACGGGTGGTTACTGGGCCAAGTGTTCGTTGGTACCGTTTGTCATCTACAGACATGAGTTATTAACAATCAAGAACATAACAATGGGACAGCTCCGATTGATCCATACCTGCTGTACTCTGGCGTATATCAATCGGTTTCGCAAACTTGTGAGACTTGCGACAATTCTAATGCGACAGTTGTCCCTCGATAAGAACGAATAGTTCGTGGGGTCAAAATTGTGGCCCGTGGTCTGTGCCGCTCAGCTGGCAGCCTTGATGCTAGCTCCCTCAAGTTTGTATCGCAGTGTAGATTAAGAGTTGTTATGAACTTGAGGCCGTTCGAAGCTGTTGTGCTTGACAGCGTTCGTGTCGTCGTCGTCGCGTCTGTTCACGCGCTTTCATTTCATCCACCCAAAGCTCTTATCGCGAGGTACCCTTGAACGCCGCCCTGTTCACCGCCTAGAATTGAGCGGCAGAATCAACTCGTACTTTAAAGTTTCAACCTGTGACCTCAACATATGTCAATCAACTAAATAGACGCGAATCAGACTTCGTGGTATTTGACTATGGGGTATAATGATGGACCCGGGAGGAATAAAAACCACCAGAAGCAGTCGGGAAACCGAAATTCGCACCAGCCAGAACACGACGGAGGCAACAAGAGGAAACGCGACGATCGCGACGACACCGACTCAGGCATAGGCAGCATGGGCCAAACTCTTGCGCTCCTGCAGCAACCCGATTTGCCAACCTTTAATTTAACCTCCAAAGAGGCGCCCAAAGAAGATGGTAAGGGTGGTGAAGAGAAGAAGGAAGAGCGCAGTGGAGGCTGGGAAACCGTCAACGAGCGTCCAGCAAAGAAGGCAAAGAAGATTCCGAAGCTACACTCGTCGAATTACCCGTCTATAACCTTTTCAGCAGACTCAAGACTACAGGCGCAGATCAAAATCAGCGATTTACAAAATCTTGTATTATACCTACTTGCTGACGGCTCTGGACCACAATGGGTCTCTGTTCGCCATCGACCGGAGATTCGAAAGGTTGTTGTTTTGATGGTTCCTGGATTGGAGAAGGAGATGTTTGGGATAAAGCCTTCTCGTGAAAAGAGGAAAGAGGCAGATGGCAGTAATGGATCCAATCGAGGAAATGGGAGGGATATCTCGCCAGATGAATACTATCCCGTCAAGTTGGCGACCGACAAGCTTCCTCTTCAAGTGGCCGAGTTTGGAAACATGTTTGAGTACTTGTGGCCTGTCAAAACCCCAGGAGATGATAAATTCAGCAAAATGCACTCGCCACTGCATGCGATGCTCACTGCGCCAGTACCAAAATCCCAAGAAGACAAGGACAAGAAGGGTGCAAGACCAGCCAAAGAACCCCATGGGTGGGTGAATAAGAGGACGCGCGTAACAGAGTACATTTCTGGGCCAGATGAGCTGCTGGAAAATAAGTATACGCTACATCCTGCTATCTACGCGGAGAAGAGCGAAAAGCAAAGCTTGCAGGAGCAGAGAGCCAATGCAGGCACGACCACAAAAGAAGGATGGGTCGACACGTTAGTCGACTCTTGGGAAGATGGATCGCCACCGGAAACAGAGATTGAGCAAGGCAGCATCACGGCCGGCCGAGAAGTCATTGCCATGGACTGTGAAATGTGTATGACGGGCGAACGTGAATTTTCATTGACGAGAATCAGTCTTGTGGCATGGGATGGAACAGTCACTCTCGATGAGCTTGTTAAGCCGGAGAAACCCATCATTGACTATGTCACTCAATACTCTGGGATAACAGAAGAAATGCTTCGGCCCGTCACAACTACCCTCCACGACATCCAACAAAAGCTTATCAAAATCCTCACACCACGCACCGTCCTTATTGGCCATTCCCTTAACGCCGACCTCAACGCCCTTAAGCTCACACACCCATTTATCATTGATACCTCGCTTTTATACCCTCACCCTCGTGGAACACCACTGAAGTCCTCTCTTAAATACCTGGCTAAGAAATATCTTGGCCGCGAAATCCAAAAAGGGGGTGGCACTGTAGGCCCTGGCGCAGGGCACGATTCGGCTGAGGACGCTCGCACTTGTCTTGATCTTGTGAAGCAAAAGTGCGAGAAGGGGCCACAGTGGGGGACTGGTGACGCTGCCAGCGAGAACATTTTCAAACGGTTAGCACGAACTGGTGTTCGCTACAAGAACCAAGGTGGTACAGCTGTTGCTGGCCAAGCTGGCGCCAAAACATCTGCGGCCATCGACTGGGGCGACCCAAAGAAGGGCGCAGGTGCTGCAGCGAATGTTGTCATAGGATGCAAGAGCGACGAGGAGGTTGCCGCAGGAACAATCCGTGCTATTGTGGGCGATGAAGATGGACTTGAAGTTCCAGGTGGGGGAGTGGACTTTGTTTGGGCTCGATTCCGTGAATTGGAGGCTCTCAAAGGGTGGTGGAATATCAATAAACCTGCTATGCCTACGGCTCTTGCGGAGACATCAGCGTCTGGCCCGACTATTACTGACGACCTGACGCCGACTGTGGATGCTTCCGCTATCGACCCGACTTCCGACAAGGAGGCTGCTTCTCATTTGGACTCGTTATCTGCAGCCACATCCCCTGCAGCAGATGCATCGCCTATTACCGAAGCGACCGCTGCACTTACGGGGCGTATCCGAACCATTTACAATTCTCTCCCACCATGCACGGCCTTTATTATCTACAGCGGCTCAGGGGATCCCCGCGAAATGTCAAGACTTCAAGGCGTGCAACAGACCTTCAAGGAAGAGTTCAAGACAAAGAAATGGGATCAACTCAGCGTGAAGTGGACAGATGTGGAAGAGCAGGCGTTAAAGGCAGCTGCAAGAGAGGCTAGGAATGGGATTGGATTTGTGACGGTTAAGTAAGTAAGATTACTTCAGCTCCATGGTTTAAAACCCATAATGGATACTGTGGGATCACCACCTTGGGATCTCCAGATTAGGATATTCAGCTGTATTATCACGTGATATGTCTATGAATAACCCAGCAAAAGAGGGGCACCGATAAGAAGCGATAACCTCCACATGTGACTTTCCCCAGCCCATTAAGGTCACGCAACACCCGGTTGGATGGGCTGATTCGACTAAACAAAGAGGTTGTCTACGTATATATGCAACCCTCTTGCTTTAACTGACGTATACTGTGATCTGAACGCTGAAGGGCTTAATACAATATCAATTTCTCAAGTTTGCTGGATACGATACGGTTACTGAAGACAAGCGCAAGGGCGCAAAGGCTCACCAAGCGCCCATCACTCCCACTGATCTGATTAGCAGGGGGGGTACGCCATTGACAGATCGCTCACCACACAGCCCACAGCCCACAGCCCACCGCCAACCTCCGCCCTTTCAAGACCATCATAGAAGCGGTCAACAGCATTTGACCGACGGCAAAGCAACTCAACAGTGATTGAGAACAAAGAAGAGGGCCACTATCAAGAGCTGGCGCGATACAGATCCAACTTGAGAACGTTGATTTCGAATGTGAAGGGTATCGCGATTGCGGGGTAAGTTATCACATACAGACAGACGACTCTCGCGATGGCATCTCCACGACATGGCCATGGCCACGAAGATGGCACAAGGCCTACCCAACGAACAGCGCGTACCTGGGACAATATAGCTCGTTCATCTGACGCTACCCAACGTTTGCGCAACGAAGGTATGTATTATTTGAGTTCCATATTCTCAAAGAAGGTTGCTGACTTATTCCCCAACAGAATCCTGGGTCGAAATATCATCTCAACCATCGTCCTCATCCTTATCCTCCATCGACAACGAGATTGTGACAGCCGGATTACGCGTCCAGTCTTCCACCTTACGACGTGGACGCCGACATGGCCCCGCTGGTGTGTCTCGCATCTCTCAGGTTATCGCCCAGCGAAATACCGGCAGCCAGGATGAGTACGATGAATCCGAGTCCTCCTCCGACGACCGTGTTCTTACTAGCTCAAACGAAAATATCTCCTCTGGGCGTGTCTCCCCTAGGCAGCAGATGAGGCAAGACATCCACTTTCCACCGCCCTCGGAGGACGAGGATGATGAAGACGAAGACGGCACGGCACTGGGCATAACTGCACCAGCATTTAGTCCTCAACCGAACGTCTTTTCTCATCCACCAAACCAAGCCCAGACAAACCTTAGGGGCTCAAACATTCCGCCTCGACACTACCGCTCACACCCCACCCACCAAGCAGCCAACGATGCTGCCCTCCGCGCCTCCCTCACAACACTTCTCTCCTGCGCCAAAGCGGCACGATCACTGCCCAAACAGCCTTCACCAACAATGCAAACACCTGGAATTAACAGGAATGAGTTTCAAGGCCTTAGACTAGTACCAGAATCTGAACTGATCGGCACGCCGCCAGCACCCACCTCTCCCAACCTTGCGCCGGGGTTGAGCAACGGTTCTCCAAGCAGGAGATCCCGTAGCAGCGCCACCGTCTCCGAAGACGAAAAGGAGCGTGGAAGGCGGAAAACTGCTCAGCAGAGCCGCTCAGCGAAGAAGAAACGCGTTGCTGTTGAGGTGGGGCGAGAACAGACACAACAGCTTCTGAGCCCAACACTGGTGACGTGGCTCGTAAGCGCTGGCGTGGTCATTGTTGTGTCCGCCGTCGGCTTTGGGGCTGGCTATGCTTGGGGTTACGAGACTGGAAAGCAGGAGAGCGAGCTTTTGAGGGGCTGCGGGTCAGAAATCACGGTGCCCCGCGTTAAAAGGTTTAGGTGGGGTGGCGGCAGCGGGATTGCTGCTTAACGTTCATTACGAAAATGACGGAATGAGCTATGATATACGACGGGAGGTAAATACCTTGAAGGCAGGAAGGGGTTGCATGCATATTGCTTTGGCTGGAGCTGGACTCGGGGAAGTTAGTTCGGGATATTCTGGTATGGCACCGATGGGCTGTGCTTATTGATGAGTAACGTCTGGCGTTGGAACGGGGTCTATAGGCCAACTTGACAAGGAATAGCCTTAATCATTTTATGCTTGGCTTTAAGATTGAATACCTGCGTAGTTTATAGTCAATATGACGCTTCAAAATTATAAGTCTATAGAGGCACGAAGAGAGTGTGTCTATTACCACTGAAGGTCTAATATCGGACGCCATATTTCTAAGAAAATCTCGCATGTTTTTGTGAAATAGACATTTTTGCCAAAAGGGGTCCAAAAATCCCTATTAATGGAAATGTATAGTTATATGACAGATACGACGACAACGACACCATACGAATAAGATAGACGACGGGCAAGACGGAGGGCAATGTATATGTATTCAAAGACATCTCCTTGAGCCTGCTCACCGGAGCGTTTGGCAAATCTATCTAACGAATCAATGATGTATGTATATATGTCCCAGCATCTCCAGAGCCATCGGGAATCTTAGCAACGCCAGCAGTCGCTATTAAAACCGAGCCAATTTCCTTCCCAGTACGCCATGCCCATGCCCCCCTAGAAAATGTGATCAATACAACTGTTCCTCCAGTCTCCATGGTATCTATGCATGCGAGTAAGTGTTGGTTGGAGTATTGATATCCTCGGTACTTTCCGTATCCAAGAAGTTCGTTCTCCCCTCCTTCCTCGTCTTCGAGTTCATTCGCACCGTCTTTGTCACGGTAATCCCGTACTTCTGTGTCTCATCACTCGTCGTGCTCAGCGAGCCCTTTCGCGACGACCGCCCCAACCCGCTTCCGTCCTCATTGGCACCGCTACCACCCTTAACCCGTGCCATCTGGAAAGTATTCGGGTGTTGGTATTCACTTGGGTTGTTCTTCTTCGATTCGGCAAACCCACGGGGGAAGCTCTTGATGGGAGTGGCATCGCTGTTGTCGACGGACATGACGTAGGTAGAGAAGACGCCGGGGAAGTGGTGGCGCATGAATGGCTTGAGCACAATGACTGACGCGCACACGATGCCGATGTTGAGCTCTACGCAGGACCAGACTGCGGCGCGTGCCTGGGAATAGGTGACATCGGGGTTGTTCGCAAGGGACATGATGTAGGTGATACGGACAACACAAATGACCATCACACTGTGGGAAGCTGTGTCAGCAGTGGACTTTGCTGGGCTTTGATTGAGGGTGTGAGAACTTACAAGATACTCGTGGAGAAAATACCGGCGAGGATTAGCTTCTGGGTGGTTGGCAGCTTCAATGTCATGACCATGCGGATGGGAAGTAGAATGCTGAGGAAGTCCGTGACGATGTTAAGAATGGCTTGCCATAGACCGCAATCGTTTAGGCAGTCACCAGTGTCGGGTTTGAGAGGAGAGCAGGGGTAGGCGATGACGAGGTTAATGGTGAGAGTGTAGATGAGGATAATGGCGCCGAGAACATAAAGTGAGACGCGGAACCATGGGATCGGGTTTAATCTATGGAGCCTAGCCAGACTATCAGATCGACGCCCATGAAAGAGAGACGTGGGCAAGAACACTTACAGAATGAGGAAGGAGATCTTTGTGAGTGCGGGGACCCAAATGTAGGTTGTGACCATAGCAATTAGATTCTAGAGTATCTGAGTTAGCAGAATCTCGACATAAAGGAAACTAGACACATACGTCGAGGTAGCTGGCCATTTGGAGGCCAGTAACATCCCAGAGATGGCGACCGAATCCAAACTTCATAATCTGCACACAAACGACGAAGAAAGCCACAGACGAAACCTGCAGATATTAGACGAGCAATAACATTTGAACCGCTCCAACAAACTAACCATGGCGAGGATAATAAAGACTAGACGAGTCAGGGCTGTATAAATTGTTTGTTAGGAGGAAACTCACCATCGTCAAGACCAAATCCTTGGATCAGGAAGATTCGTGTGTAGAGTCGAAGCAGAAGTGTGATAGCCGCAAATGCCAATGTGATGCTGTATGCTAATATGAACTGAACCTGAGTGTTGTTGTAGTGGCTAACATCAAAATTCGGAGTCACTCCAAAGGGAGCGGGCATCAAGCCTTCCGGTGCAGCGTTGCTCGCCATGGTTGACTGATATCCAAAGCGTGACAAGAGTGAAGTGAAGAATTTGGGCCAAGGACTGGACTCCTTTGATGAAAAATCCTGAGGGTCCTTGGGGATATATGTCCATGACCTATCCATCACTCGTCTCCTCCTCCACCTCTTCTGTCACTAACGGCCACCAAGGGCATGGCACCCCACATCTCAAAAAAGCATCAGTATCTTAACGGCGAATCCCTGGGTATACCATCACTGGATTATTGACCGGGGTTCTCTTTGGGAACCCGCCAATTAAGGTGGATGGGGCAATTTCTCTGTTCTCCGTCACAAAAGCTGGACCCCGTGGTGAGGCAAGCCCGGTTTGATCGCCAAGTTTTCTTCCTCAATCCTCCTGTTTTCTCCTTGCTATGCAAGCCCAAAAAAGTGTCACAAAAACATGGCAAGCAACGGCCCTGTGCCCCCCCACATCCACCACGCAGCCGGCATCCACTCCGGAACCCCTTGACGGGGGTTGAAATTGGTTGGGGTTCGCCCATCTACCCTGTCAGCGGGATAAAGTTGCCGTACGGGCTGACTCGACAACCAACCATTCTTACTCTATCCACGCCACCACCAAAATTTGCAGGGTATGCGCGGGCAATTGGGTTGGCGTGCCAGTACGGCTCACAACGGCGACCTCCGAATGGTGGTTTTGAGCAGATGTCAGTTATTGAGGCTTCCCCGGCCCCGTCGCCGTTGTCCCCGCTCTACGCCGCACCATGAAACTATGCGCGACTAGTCCCGCTCTGGACTCGACTGAAGGGTGTCGATCGCTGGGAAAACCTCGAGAGTAGTGAGATGGATCATTTACTACCATGCATATTCTCCATCCCGTGCAAAACGTGCAGCAGGTATTGTCGGATTTACAGGCCTATTCTGGGCAAGCAATCTTGTCCGGCACTTTTGATGGAGGAACCCAGCAACGTGGTCGTGGGTCGCCAGTCATGCCTGACATAATTTATCCAATGTCGTCCTCATCATTAGAAACTCTTTTGTTTTGCTGTGTGTGCGAAAGCGACACGTCAATTTGAAATGTCTGCCAGCGATCCTCTACCAATCTCCATCGTGCTGGGTTCAGCCGCCGCAGTAGGCACACTCCTGCACCAATTCTTTAGGACTGTCGAGGCGGATAGGCACCCGTTATCTATTCTTGGATCCGTGATTGCATCGCACTGGGCGGTGGCATATGGGATTCAGAGCACCAGCGAGCAGTATGCCTCGTTCTGGGCTTCCCACGGACTCGCCTTTCTGATCGTTTCTACTGCCGTTGTTTCGCTATGGGCAAATATACTAGTTTATCGCGCCTTCTTCCATCCGCTGAACAGATTCCCCGGCCCGTTTGGAGCTAAGCTCACGAAGCTATGGTCCTTGAAGCAGGTCGTCGGATCAGATATTAAATGGTACCGGGTTGCTTCTGAACTGCACAAGGAGCATGGAGACTATGTCAGAGTCGGCCCACGAGAGCTATCGGTTCTCGACACTGCTGCCTTGATTCCAATGCTGGGAGTTAGAATGGAGAAGGGTCCTTTCTATGGAGCTATGGAAAAATCTGTACATACGAACCGGGATGCTGCTTTCCACAAGAAGAGGCGCAAGGTCTGGGATATGGCATTCAAGCAAAGTCAGTATCTTCCCATGCGCCACGTTCTATCAAGAATACCAAACTTACCCCGCCATTGTAGCTCTTGCCGATTATGGCCCCACCATCGAAGACTTCACCGATTCCCTGATTGCACGCATAGATACTCTTTCGGGGAAGGCAACCGTCGTCAATGATTTGTGTATACATTACAGCTACGATGTGATGAGCAAACTGGCATTTGGTACTGCAACAGGCTTCATTGATGGCACATCGTCCGATGTAGCTACTACCATCCTAAACAATATCAAGGAAGGGATTGTAGCGGTTGGGCTGTTACTCCATGTCCCCTGGATGCTCACGATTGCCGAAGCGCTGTCTTTTACAGGCCCGATGAAGCTGTTCAATTCGTGGTCTAGCCAAAAAGTTGCCGAACGAAGAAAGATGACCAACGATAGGCCTGATATAATGGGCTACTTGCTGGAGCATACAGAGGATACTCGGGAAAACCGCACTCTTCTAGATGCGGAATCTCGTGTTATCATTGGGGCCGGCAGGTATGAGTGCCCCTAACCTTTCTGCTATAAACTTATGCTCACCAATTGTAGTGACACTACAGCCTCTGCATTGACAACGATGTTTACTATCCTCGCGAACGATCTTTCGTGCCAGGAGAAGCTTCGTAAAGAAGTCAAGGAAAGCTTCAAAGACGGCTCATACACTTGTGCTCGACCACAGAATCTGCTTGATGGTTTTATCAGCGAAACCCTACGAATCTGCCCGCCAGTTCTGTTTGCTCCTCAGCGTATGGTACCTGAAGGCGGTATCAGAATTGGTGATGTTGAGATCCCAGGAGGGACGATTCTTTCATTTAGCACATACAACTTCCACCATGGTAGGCCCTTTGATTATCCATCTCATGATCGGAACTAATTTTATATTACAGACGAGCGCAACTTTGTGGAGCCGGAGAAGTTCATCCCAGAACGTTGGACCACAAAGCCGGAATTAATTCTCCAGAAAAATGCCTGCATTCCATTTGTCATGGGCCCCTATAAATGCCCCGGCAAAGCTATTGCGATGATGGAGCTGCGTTCAGTGATTGCCAAGACGGTTTCCAGATATGATATCAGCTTTCCCAAGGGCGCCAAATTTGACCTCAATGAGTTCTTTCTGGGTGTCAAAGACCATTTCACAGCTGGTATTCCTGAGCAACAGCTGGTTTTCACTCTAAGGAAGGAATAAAATATACGGCACGTTCTGAATATACAAAGATCTAATGAATCTACGATTTGCCTGTTATCTTTTCGACCACCCCATGGACAAGAGTGATCGAGTCTCTTTGCCCCTTTCCTTGAACTGTCAGTGCTGTAAACATTCCTTTCATGCACAGTCCCCTTGCGGACCACCAGTCCCACATGATCCCAATTCCACTCCACATGAAGCCACCGACTCTTATTCCCTAGCAAACTTGGGGCACCCGCAGACCTGTGGGGGCTGCTACCAGTGCAGTATCCCTGGGCCTCCTTCGACCGGAAATAGGTGCCGGTTAGGGCACACCTCGTGGTTTGTGTAACTCGGAGGATTAGGTTGCTGGGATTAAAAGAGGCTTGCCAGGGGTGGGTTTGGCGGGACCGCCCAGGCGTCTCACGACTCCCAAGTGCGCGAGTTTCTTTTCCAAAGGCGGTTACCCTGCGTCGTACGTCGTACTAGAGAATGCGATGAACGGGGCCTTTCAACTGGTTTTTTGTCCTTGGGTCTGGAATGAATCTGATTCTATATAAGGCTATGATCCGCATGTTTTCTGACTCGCACTAAAGAGTGGACAGGAAGTCTCTTCCGTCAAATGCAACTCTTTGTGTAAGCTACTCCACACTGTGAACCGCCATACTCTACCACATGGAGCTGTTGTACCGACCCTCGGAAAACCTGCATGCGTGCGGTGTCATGACATCCGGTAAATCGGCAATAGTGGAGAGGACAGTGATTCAATATCTCCAAAGAGGAAAACCTCTTGCTTGCCTGGAAGAAGTATCGCGCGCATACGTAAGAGGTCTTTGCTTTCTTAATCTATTTTACCTTCTCTCCTGCATATACTAGCAAAATTGCACATTAGTTCGCTACCCGACGTTGTCAAGCTTAATAGTTAGCAACTAATGCCAATGCTCACGACGGACGTTGAAGCCAATGCGGCCTAGGAAGGGACGCTTTAAATTAGTCAATTTTCGCCGTTCGTTATCATTGCGTAAACACAGAGTAAGCCAGCTGCCTTATTCGAATATGCCCAGTTGATATGCCTACTGCTTGTATAGTAGATAAACAGAAAGAGTATCAACTATTTAACCCGCGTGCATACTTGTGCTCGCACTTAAAATGCGCACCCGTCAATTTATCCAGCCTACTCTAAAATGGGGTCCCAACCGCTGAACTTAGTACCAACGGGGCCGTCTTACCTTTCCTCCCAGTGGGTCGGTAGCACCCGAGACACACAGCTATTTATGCAGAACCACAGATGTTGCACTAACACCTGGACGGTGCACGCCAGCAAACGTGGTGCACAAAAGCACGTACAATTTTCTAAAACGGGCAACAGCAAACCAAGAAATCGCACGATATAGGGGGAAAACTCCCCATTCCTACTCCTATTCTGTAATCCGCCTTGCCCCGAACTTCCTCGTCTCTTACTCTAAAAAACGCGATAATTCCCCCCTCCGCGTGTCTACCTCGCTTCCAACCCCCCACGCCGGCTCCCCACTCCCAGCCGAACACAGTACTAAACTCCACCCGCACATAGCGCCGAGCGGAGGGCCGCGAGAAACGATCGTCGGGTTTCGGGGGGGAGAGGACCTACCTCGCCTATTGCTGCGCTGTGCCGTGAGGTGCGGTGGGCTTGCATGTGGCTGAAGCAGTGGGTGGGTTGTCAAAATGTGATCTGTCGGATAATGGTGATATGCGGGTGATGGGTGTGGCGATCGGTGGTGGAGGCGTGCCCTGTTTTTGTTTCAAGTGTCGTGGTGACAGTGATACGTTGCAGCAATTGATAGGTATGCTGCGTGAATTCTATAGTGCTTGTTATGGGCAAAAAATATCGGGGCGGTTTACGACTGCTCGCCATCAGGGAGAGAGTATTGCAATTCATGACACCCGTCGTTTCATTCAGTTCAGCTGGAATCTGTATCCGTACGAGTCACGTCACAAGGAAGAAGCCAATGGAAGTCGTGATATGCTTTCTTCATTTTGTCGTGGTTGGATTGCTGGCTGTACGATGACTTCACAAATCTCAACCCCTAAAACTCTAGGTATGTTCTCCTTCTCTATCCATGAGACCACCCACGCGCCCTCATCAACCCCATCTCTATCATCAGCGTGCTCTCATCCTTGGTGGCAAATTCCAATCCAATCTAACCCCTTTCCTCCTTCCCCCTATCCTCTGGTATCATGCCCCTCGCTCGTAACTCCCATATAAACATAATGAAAATGCCCATTCCGGATTGAGATGAGCTGTGTCGACTTCCCATATCGAAAAAGAAACCATCAACAGACCCCTCTAAAATAGTAGTACAATGCACACATATACCCAGCGCAACGATTCCCGTGAACCTGTAAAGAAAAATAGCCTCCCGAACTTTTTGCTCCTGTGATTCCATATTCCCTCCACCTCAGCACTCGTTCCCTTACTTCCCACCCTCTTTGGTTCCCTTCGCCTTAACCTCCGCATCATACTTTGCCTGGAAAAATGCGCTCTCCTCCCACTGGCAGAACGACTCCAGTTCATCCTTCAGCGGCCCCTCTCTCATCATCGAGAAGAACTGCCCATTCTGTCTCGGCTCTTTGCTCTCGCCCCAAAAACAATCAAAGCGGAACCTGAGGATGATGTCCGGATTGCTGTCTTGTGACCACACATCCACCACGTCGCCATGCTGTAGCTTTCCCCAATATTTCGATGGGCTCATTTGCGGCGATCGGCAGTCGTGGCTGGGCAGCACGATTCCGTTCACTTTGATACCGTGACTGGCTTTGGTGGCGATGTAGAAGGCGAACGCGTTGTCCTTTTCAGTAGGCGGGCTGGACGAGGGCTTCGTGCCAGGCTGCCAGAGGGCAAGCTTCAAAGCGTATTTTGGGACCCGGTTGTCGGTTCGGTCTGCATGGCGTAGCTTGTTGTCAAAACCGCGGCCCCAAGTAGTGAAGAGGGAGGTTATATTGAGAGTGAGATTTGGTAGTACGGAGTCTGAGGTCCCAACAAGCTTTGCCAGGATCCTATGAGGTGGCTGGAAGACGTCGTTGGTGATTACAGACTTTTCTTCAGTCTTGATGACAGCTTTGGCGGCTTTGGAGTGGTTGGGGAGATATTGGCTGATCTCGGGCGACGGAACGCCGTTAACCCAACTACCAGTTGGAGGAGCAACACCATCCTCGCTGAATCCGCGTTCGTCTCGATTGAGCTTCGCTGGACCGCCAACAGCCACTGGCTCCGATTGAGCACGGGTCGGAGGCTCAGGTGTGACAGACGCACTTCTCCGGTAGGCACCAACAACAGTCTCAAACACACTCTCTCCGTGCTTAAACTCCTCGCCGTACATCTTCGCCAAAGCCTTAGCCTCTTGGTACTCGGAGTTCGTCATGACAGGATAGTCGAGGTGGTGAGTAGACCTATCTCTGGCATCCCAAAAGACGGTCTTTGAGAGCTCAATGTCGATTGCACGTGAGGATTTGGCACGCTTCGCAAGTGGCTCGTCATCGCCGTTTGGATCGCGTTGACGACGGAGACTTTTCATAGATTCTCTAAAATCTGGGACTGCGCCAGTGAACGTCACCTGTGGGGAGGCGACGTCGACCACAGTTGTTGGTGATGGCGAGTTCATGGCTAGATTTCCAACCATAGATTCTGCACCAAGAAGGCTTGGAGCAGTTCCAGTGCCCACGACTGATGGTGGCATATTGTGTTGTCCCGGAATAATTGAAGATTCGTAGAAGTTGTTCTGTGATTCAAAATCGATTGGAGAAGTGTCGACTTTCACGAACGACGACTGAGCAGTGTTGTCATCACCAGTGTCCGAAAGAGGAAGGTTCAATCGCTCCTGCGGAATGACCCCAGAGCTACGTAAGGCAGACAAATTCACTTCCCCGAATAAACGTGGCTGGTTGCTTGTCGTATTAAGCTTCTCGCCGTTGCTGGAACTACCGTCGTCACCGCTAATGAAGCTACTAGGAATCTCAAGATTCTTAGTGTCTACCATTGCGTTTATGAGGTCAATCTCGTCGCTAGTTCCGAGCGAGTCGTCCTGCTCCTGGATACTTAACTGAGAAGCAGTGTGCTCCAAGTGAGCGTTTGCCTCTGCTTCCCGAGAACCTTCGGGTTTTAACCACAGACTAAGCTCTAGTTCCTCAATACTCGGCCGATATGGTGCCTGATTGTGAAGCATTGATTTGATAACCTTGATGCCGTCTTCAGACACTCCTGCGTGTTGTAGTGGGCGGATATCCAGCGGACCTCTCATAATGCTATGGAGGAGTTGCTGGTACGTCGTCCCACTCTTCGCCGGATATGGAGGGCTGCCGCTCAGGCAGTAGAACAAAACACCCGCCAAAGACCACAGGTCAACGGCCTGATCGTATCTTTTGAATTTCTTACTTTTTGTTCTCTGTACTTCAGCTGGGTCGAGAAAATACGAGAGGTACTCCGAGTATACTTCTGGGGCACAATAAAGAAGGGTACCACAAAAGGTGCGCATAAATGTGTCCTCGTTCTCGATTCTCTTTGACAGGCCGAAATCGGTTAGCTTAACATGGAATGGATCGAAACTCTGGACGAGGATGTTGTCTGGCTTAATGTCGCGGTGAGTTATGCCCTTGTCATGCAAATATTTCAACGCCGAGAACATCTGCGAAGCAAGGGTCTTCGTGGAGACCTCTGAAAGAGTGCCACGAGAGGACACGAGGCTACCGAGGTCGCCTTCTGGAACATAATCCATGATTATGTACAGGTGATCTTCCCAGTCCACATGCTCTATATACTGGACAATATTTGTCTAACAACCGTTAGAATCATCTGAAGAAGCTGTTACAACTGAAGATAGACTTACATGTCTGATACTACTCATGATCCTCATTTCCTGGTCAACCTTTTGATCCAGGATGCCATTCTTTACGAATCGGCGTTTCTCGAGTTCTTTTGCGGCATATATGGTCCCATCGTACTTGGCACTGATCATATATACGGTTGCGAAAGCTCCCTTACCAATGACACGGGACTTGTTATACTTGGCTCCTCCACGCCATTCTTTAGGACGCCTACTGATCAGAGTCTGGTCTGCACCATGTCCATTGCCTCCAGGATAGTTCTGTACAGCGAATATATCAGGCTGCCAAAGTTAGTATCCCTGCATCATCATATGGCAAAGGGTCAGAGAAGCTTACAGCCTGTCCAGTGGCATCCGTTTTAACCTGGGCATCCCGGTTTTTCCTGAGGAGCGTCATGCGGGCAAAGTAGTCTGTAAGGTTTTGGGCAAAAAGGTCTTCGTATATTCCCTCACGCTGGGGAATCCGAACAACGAACCGAATGTCCTCGTCTGGTGCATTCATAGAGAGGCTGACAAGGGAGCCCTGTGAAAGGGTGTGCTTGTGAGGAGCATCATTTTCTTTGTCTTTGAACCTCAGCTTCTTACCCTCAACTACTGTGCCGTTTGTTGACTGATCTTCTATCATGACTATACCATCCGCCGTGATGAAGATTCTGAAATGGACATTGCTTATACGGCTCGTGCCTTCGACAGTGGGATATCTAAGAACGAAATCACAGCGTTGGGCATTGCGACCAAACGTATATCCAGCCAGAGGATCAATCAGTTTCGCAGACAGTCGAAGAGCAATGTCTCGGGACACGAGACCTTGCTCAGCAAGATCCATAGTGTTGGGGTCTGTGACATCCGCTGGCTCGCCTCGAATCTTGATAGGAGCAGAAGCTCTGCTGACAGTATGTTCAGGGGCGACGTCACCGATATGTGCCACCGCATTTAGGGCCGACATCGATACTGGGTGCAGAATACAGAAAATATCGGTGAGATCGTCGTCTTCGAGGTCGGACACATGGTCACCAAGACGGCGCGGGTCCATGACCAGCTGGGTCGCTGCAAGCAACCTGTCAGCTTATCTTCTGGGGTGACGGGTGTATAGTTATCTTCTTACCTGGCTGTGTAGCTTCCTCGTCCATGATAGCACGCTGGGGCAGTATAGGTTCGTTGTGTGTTTGTTCGCCGTCCCCTATAGAACCCCGGGGAACTACAGGCTCGTCGTCTATAGATAGGTTTGTTGCTCTTTATAGAACGCTGAAGCAAAAGCTTCGAGATCAGTGTTGGGTGTTGTATGGCAGATGGTATATGTTGGACAATGCGCGGGGTTCAAATGTGGATTTCTGTGGCAAGCTGAAGTCAGCGAGAAGTCCAGGACAATGCCTGGGTTTTATCTCCCAGTGAACAAATACATACGACTGCGATAAGATATTCCCCGCTTCTGTCACCATGAATATGTGAGTTGCGACCAAACTGGAATCCCCAGGCCCCAAAGTGGTCTTCAGAGCCTCGGAGGCCTTCGCGGGCACAGCAGGATACGGGGCGGGCTTGTATATATAGAGTTTCGATTGTTCGGTGCACAGCAAAGAGGATTGATTGATTCTATGATATAGGCTGGCACAATTTGAAGTTCATTCGGACCGTCTGCAGGCTGACCATGGACGCCTCACGTCGTGAATTCTACCGTTTCCCTGCCAATGGGCGACCCATTAGCGACCACGAACCTCACAGCCTTGGAATCCCAGGGAACAAAACCATGGAAACTTCTTTGACATACAGTTACAGTCTATTATCTGACTCTATACCCTGAAGGGCACACCGCTCAGGGTGTTTTCCAGCACGAGGGAGATCCTATGCGAGTCACAGGCAACAACTAAGGACGTTTGGCGGGCACGCGATGGTTGATATGAAGATGTATGGATGGGAAATATTTACGGAGGTACAAAGTACCGCAGGGTGCATGACCTTGGCTGGATGATTGATTTTGGCCTGGAATACTTGGGACGAGTCGGAGCCAAGTTATTGCGTTCCGCAAGGGGATAAACGCAAGGGGCCGCCAGGACCGTCAAAGATTCAAGACCGTCAGCTGTGCCACAAGGCTACTAGCGGCCGCCTTGATAGTGGCTGCACCGAGTTATCACCACCAAAAAGTTGTCCATGGAAAGGCGTGATCATAAGGTAGCAGCAGCAGCAGCAGACCCTGAAAAAGATGAAAACAGCAAATCAAGAAAATATGAATATAAATATAAAAGGCTTAAACTCGGAGCGTGACTCACATATTGTTGGCAACTAAAAGTGATAGTTCATCCGTAGTATGTCCACGAGTTGCGCTGTATACAGTCACGTGGCACACATCTTCAGCAACCAACGCGCACAGACCACCACCCTAAGTACCCCGCCATCAGGCTAACGTCGCCACTCTTTGTCTCCGCGCGCCGCTCGTCTCGGTGGAACTTCATCTTTGCGACCCGCCAACACATCAGACACCTCACACGACACCACCGACGCGTCCACGACTGAGCTCTCAGTCAGAAGCAAAACATGCCTGCCCTCACGGTCGAGACGACCCCGCCAAACACCTCACCTCACACGACGGCGGCATTGCAGAATGGCGCCCCGTCGTACGCGCCGCACCGGAGCGCCTCGCCACAACATTCGCGGCCTTCGAGTCCGCCCCAGCCGCCTTACTCACCCATAACACCCACCTTGGCTGCCGCACGCCTCGATACGGCCGTGCCTCCATTGCCGCAACAGCCGTTGCGAACATATACGCACTCGAAGCCTGATGCGACATTTATCCCGCCCCCGCCTGCGCCGCTGGAGGTGATTGACTTTGACTCGAATACGGATGTGCTGGCGGTGAAGAGCGCGATCAGCGTGCTGCAGCTGCAGAAGAAGAAGGCGGCGCAGGATATAATGAGGTTGCAGAGGTTTAAGAACCAGGCTATGCAGGATCCGGAGGCGTTTTTGCGCGCGGCGGATAAGGGAGAGATACGGACGGATGGGGATGCGACATTTCCAGAGGTCAGCGATGAGGAGGAGGAGGCTGATGGCGATGTCGATATGAATGGCGCGGGAGAGCGGGAGGCGAAGGTCGAGGAACAAGAGGAAGCCAGCATGAAGAATGGCGCGGCGCATGCAAAGGCGCAAACTTCATTCCCGCCTCTACCCGTACCGCAGAAAGTCGTGAAGGTACCACCGATCAACTGGGCGAAGTACGGCGTCATCGGCGACTCACTGGACAAACTACACAACGATCAACTCCGGAACCCAACGCCCAGCTCACCAGCGCGACTCGGCCTGGACGGCCAGGTTTTGAACGGCTACACGCAATCGGAGTCTGAGCCGCGCGACCTCTCACCACAGAGCCCGGCGGCAATGGCGGGAGCTGGGAAAGTCGCCGGTTCCCCTGCCAAGAAGCCCGGGAAGGCAGCACCACCTGCGAAGAAGAAGGGAAAATGAACAATTCACGATGGTACCCGATTATACGTTGAAGGTCTATGATGAAATGATGGGTAACGCGCAAGGGCACGAAGGCGCAAAGGGACGGATAGCGACGGATGGGATGGAACTTATTTGTAAAATTTGAGCGTTTTGGCGAGCCGGGACGGCGATTATACGAGTACATGAATTGAAACGTGAGCGGAGGTTACAGGTGCGCGCTGGGGGGAAGCTGATGTCGCTGGCGGCATCCACGGTTGTGTGGTGCATAGAGCATGGCGCATGGGCGATAGATGGTCTTTATATAGAAGGGCATGAGCAATCATACAAAGTGCATCACCGTCGTCTTGCCTAGACAATGCTAGTACATGCTGCAGTCACGTTATGCATTCCCTCGGCCTATTGCTAGGACTCTCATAAGTTATCTGCCGCTCCCTCACCCGGCTTCACCTCGTTAATCCCCAACTTCTCCCAATCCAGCCCATTAACCACCCTCAGGTTCGTCGGGAACGCCGTCAGCCGCGGGTGGTAGAACTCTGGTATCTTGGCGAGCACATGCGCTGGCGGCCCGGTCTGCGTATCTAGGCACACCGGTGTGCCGCACCTCTTGCAGAAGCGGTGTGCAATCCACTTGTCGCCCATAAAGTAGGAGGTCGTGTTCTCGATGCCGGTAATTTGATAGTGTTCACGAGCAGGATAAGCTATCACGTAGGCGTGCTGCGAGTTGTTAGGATGATCTGGGAGGTAGGGGTGGAAAGGGAGTACTGACAACGGTGCAGATACTGCAATTATCGGAGACGACATAGGTGCTCGGGTCGTACAAATCGGGTGACTTGAAGGCCACCTTCACGTCGCCGCAGTGGCAGTGGCCGGTGTAGGTCTTGTGGTCGGGGAGGTCGAGGGCCTCAATAGTGTCTGTGGGAACATCAAAAGCCTTATATGGTTCGCCGATTGATGCACCATCGAATCTGGTACGAGTTAACCATGAGCATGCACAGGACCTGATATATCCAAGAAGGCGGGGTAAACCTACTCCTTGACCTCGAGGGCCTTCCTGTCAACGCCCTTGATGGTATTCAGATTCACCGCCATAAACGACTTGTCTGGCTTCACGCCCATTACGCCAGTTCCACACGTAGCGCAGAAGAGATGGCGGTTCAAGCCTTCGGCAACTTGGTAGCAGGCTAGTTCGCCGGCGCCTTCGTCTTCCTTGAATTGCTCGGGCTTGATGCTGAGCCAGAAGTAGCCCTTGCGGTGGCAGAGGGAGCAGTTGCATCTCGCGCCTCTTTTAATCTCGGGGACGGTAACGGTGAAGGCAAAGTTGCCGCAATGGCAGCTGCCGTGGTAGGTCTTGAGCTCTTCTTCGGACATGGTGATGTTTGGGGCTATTGTGATACTGTGTTGGAGAAGGCGGGCAGTAGATTGGATAGTTATGAGTTGAGATCTGCCTTGCAACGCAGAGTATATATATTTGTATAATTTTTGTTTTCATATAGTGGAACGAATGTTTCCTTCCGTCCTTCTATCAGTAATCAAGTGAATATATATATTTGTTGGATACAGCTCCCAACATTTCTGCCTGATCAGACAGGACACGTTGGTGAAGTTAGTGCAACGCCGTAAATAAACACACCCCACCATAATGATCCCTCATAGGACGCTTCGGCCCTTTGCAAAATTCCGAGGCATGTTTTGTTGAGCTTACTGTACTCTTTTCGTACCTGTTACCTGTGCATCTCTATCTTCCCCGCGCTTTCCTATCTTGTCATTGGGAGCCTACTGGGCCTTGGCGGGGTTAACCGTAAAGCTCCCATATCCCTGGCTACATGTGGTGGCGCTAGTCCAGGTATGATTTTGGTGGAAAGGCGGTGTAGCGGCAGAAAGCCTCAAAACTTTCCCCAGCGACGACGGCTATCGACCTTGACACTGCAATTAATTCGCATATTCAGAATTAATATCACAGCAATGAAGCGGAAATCTGAAGCTATCGAGGGCGCCAAGAATGGCATCCTCAAATCAGCAAAGCAGAAGCGTGCAAAGGGTACGAATCGCAGCTATCAACCTCTTACCCGCGCCCATTCTAACATACACCCACCAGAGTCCAAACCCGTAGACATCACCGGCTGCTTCCGCGACGGCCTCTTCGACGCCAAAAACCTCAAATCGTACACCAATGAATACGCCGGCTCATCGCCCTACAAGCACGCCGTCATCCACGACCTCATGAACGACTCCCTCCTCCGCGCCGTCCGCACCGAAGTCCGCGAAAACGTCCACTTCACCCCCAAGGAAACGGACATCTACAAGATCCACCAGTCCGGCGACCTCGCCAACCTCGACGGCCTCGACGACGCCGCACTCGAGCGTCTACCTAGTCTCCTCAAGCTCCGCGATGCCCTCTACTCCCCCGCTTTCCGCAAGTACGCCGAGTCCATCACTGGTGCTGGCGCGCTGAGCGGGAAGAAGACGGACATGGCGATCAACGTGTACACGCCCGGCTGCCACCTCCTGTGCCACGACGACGTCATCGGAAGCCGCAGAATCAGTTACATCCTCTACCTCCCCGACCCCGATATCCCATGGAAGGAAGAATGGGGCGGCGCTCTGCGCCTCTACCCAACCACCAAGCTCCCCGGCGGCGACGGCGAGGTAACCACCGTCCCCAGCGCGGATTTTGCCAAATCCATCCCCCCAGCCTGGAACCAGCTCAGCTTCTTCGCCGTGCAACCCGGCCTCAGCTTCCACGATGTCGAGGAGGTCTACCACGCCCCCACCCCCGCGCAGCAGGAGAAAGAAGGCGGCCGCGTCCGCATGGCCATCAGCGGGTGGTTCCACATCCCCCAAGAAGGCGAGGACGGCTACATCCCCGGCGCCGAGGAGAAGCTCGCCATGAAGAGCAGTCTCGTCCAGCTCCAGGGCAAGGCAGACGAATACGACTTCCCCAAGGAAACACCCCGCCCCGTCCCCGCCGCCGAGGACGAGCACTCCCCCGACGACCTCGACGAGGGCCTCGAGGAAGAGGATATCGACTTCCTCCTCAAGTTCCTCACGCCCACCTACCTCACCCCCGACACCATCGAGCAGGTCAACGCGCACTTTGAGGAAAACTCCGCTGTGAGCATCGACCAGATCCTGTCTGCCAAGTTCTCCGCCCGTCTACGCGCCTACATCGAGGCAGAGGAAGCTAAACCCCTCCCCGCTACGGGCGCGGAAATCGAAGCCACCTCCCCATGGCGCGTCGCGAAACCACCGCATAAACACCGCTTCCTCTACCTCGAACCGACGGCCGAGGGAGAGGAGGCGGAGAAGAACCCGCTCCAGGAGCTGGTGGATGAGTTGTTGCCGAGTAGGGAGTTTAGGAAGTGGCTCTCGATCGCTACGGGGTGCGATATTGAGGATTTCAATGTCCTCGGGCGCAGATTCAGGAGGGGAGCGGATTACGCGCTTGCTACTAGCCATGAGGGGAAACCGAGGCTGGAAGTGTGTCTAGGCTTTACTCCCACTGGAGGGTGGGGGGCAGACGACGAGGAAGAAGAGGAGGAGGAGGAGGAAGAAGAAGAAGAAACCCCCGCCCCGAAAAAGAAGTCCAAGAAAGCCGTTGCCGCTGCCGCCGCCGCAAAAGCAGCTGCTAAAGCCGCCAAAGCCGCCGCCAAGGCAGCAGCTCAAGCTGAAGCCGAAGACGACGACGTAGGCGGCCACGAAGTCTACATGGCGGGCGACGACGAGGACGAGGAGGCCGACGCGGCGATCTACAAAGCTACCACGGGTGATGAGGAGGATAATGTGCTCTTTACTGTTCCGGCGGTGTGGAATAAGATGAGTATTGTGCTCAGGGATTCGGGGGTGTTGAGGTTTGTCAAGTATGTTAGTCGGAATGCGAGGGGGGATCGGTGGGATGTTAGTGGGCTTTATGGGGTGGGGGAGGATGATGAGGATGAGGAGAGTGATGAGGGGGGCGAGGAAGAGGGAGAGGAGAGTGGTGATGAGGAGGAGTTTGAGGGGTTCTCGGATTAGGAGTAAATCCTGTTTTTGTCGAGTGGCCTTGAATAGATTCCTTGCCTGGTTGAATTTACATTTTATGGGCCGGTGGTTACCCTCTGAACAATTTTATCATAGCCAATAGTGACACAGGCAACTCACTTCACTTTACAGATCGCACTAGGAAACAAAAGTAGATCACCCGCGCCGAAACGCGGGTTAATAAATGGTAGAATTTAGATCTTCCCGCGTAGCTCCGCGGTCTGGGTATCCATGCTAAATACTTCCTCCCATACCTCCACCCACCCCCTCTTATATCTCCAACGCTACAGACAAAAAAAAAACACATGATCATAATATACACACTCCCTTTTGAAAAAAAGCAGGGCTTTAAAAGATCGTGCCGATAGTCCGCCTGTAAATGCGTCCCCACTTCGTCTCCTCCTGTCCTCCGTGCTTGGCCTTCTCCGCTGCAAGGTACTCGAGCTCCTCCTCGTCGATGCGGGCCTTGCCGCTGTACATATCAGCGGTCTCGGGACGCACACCCTCGCTCTTCATGAGGAGCTTGTATCCCAAGATCATGAGAAGGTATAGGGGGATACCCAAGTACGAGGTGATGAAGTTCTTGTAGTCCCACTTGCCGTACGGGGTCTTGCCGGTGTACTTGGGCAGGAAGACGTTGAAGCCCTTGAAGATGGCGATGAGGATGCAGAAGCCAAGACTGATGTACGAGCCCCAGATTCCACCAGGGGAGACAAAGGCCATGGCGCTGTCGGGGATGTTCTGGGCGCGGCGTGCGCGCACAAAGTAGATGTGGGACACCAGGATCGAGATCCAGGTGAGGAGACCAAAGATGGTGACCAGGTTGACAAAGTACTTGAAAACGGTCATGGACGAGGTGTCGACGCTGAGGAAGGCGAGGAGGCAGAAAAGCGAGGACAGTCCGAGGGCGTAGATGGGAACACCGCGGCGATCGGTGCGGGCGAAGATCTTGGGGGCGTTTCCCTCAACTGCGAGACCGTAGAGAGTACGGGATGCAATGTAGAGATCTAAAGGGGGTTAGTGAGATGGACAATGGACGGATTTAGCTGATTGGACATACCAGAGTTGGCCGCGGAGAAGACGAAAACGAGAATGCAAGCATTCAAGAGTGCGGGGAGAACCTTGATACCGCTGATCTGGATGGCAACAACGAAGGGTGATGCAGCAGCCGATGTGTTCTCCCTGGTGGCTTCGATGAGTTCTTGGTTGTCGTATGGTAGGATCATGCCGAGGAGAAAGACGAGCACGACATAGAAGAGCAGGATACGGTAGAAGGTGAGCTTGATAGCGCGTGGAATGACCTTGCGCGGGTTCTGGGCCTCTCCGACAGTGACACCGACAAGCTCCATACCGAGGTACGCAAAGACAGCGGTAGTCAAGCAGGACCAGAACGCAATGAAGCGCGCAGCGGGGATGCTGACGCCATGGACGTCCGCGTACGGCTTGAATGCGCCGGGGTTGTGCCAGTAGCGGAATCCCTTGGGGTCATGGTCGGGGCCGCCGCCGCAGGCGAGGACGAGACTGAGCAGGATGAGACCGAGAATGACGACGACCTTGATACTGGAGAGCCAGAACTCGAATTCACCAAAGAATTTGACTCCAAAGTAGTTGATGAGTACGATTGCGACGAGGAAAATGGCGATAAAAACACCGGGATTGACCTTTTCAGGTTTCACCCAGTATTGGATGACAAGTGCCGTGGCCGTCAAATTGTTCGGGGTCACGATAATGTACTAAAGACGACGGATTAGCGCTAGCGCACAGGCAGCTTCTCAGAAGTTGGTCTCACCTTGAACCAATAAGTCCATCCGAGACTGAAGCCCAGCGCAGGGTCAACGAAGCGATGCGCATAACCAGTGAAACCAGAGGCGAGCGGCAGCCACGCTGCCATCTCGCCCAAAGCCGCCATAACCATATACACGAGAACACCGACGGCGGCGTAGGCGATCAGAAGCGAACCTGGGCCGGCATTCACGAGTGCTTGTCCCCTGCAACGTAACGTTGGTCAGCTCTGGTCTCTTGGCAAGCGGGGTGCGGCGTATTGCCGGCCGCATGGCACAGCCACCCTAATCAAGGCTTGACGCCATCTGATCATGACTGGGCGACTTTACGACGACTGGGTAGCTGGGATCACCTACGTTCCGATAATCAAGCCCGTGCCAATGGCGCCACCAATGGCTATCATAGAAATCTGGCGCGACTTGAGGCCGCGGTGCAGATGGTGGTTGGGGTCGTCATTGTATCTCTCGGCGACGGTGCCCTGGGGAAGGGTGTCCTCCTTCTCAGTGTATCCGATCTTGGCCTCGTCGGAGGCGCTCTCGGCGGTAACGATGTTCTCGTTGTGCGCCATTGCTGCGACTTTTTGGGGAGGGGGGGATGTTGAATGCACAGCCGAGCTGTGGGAATCGGTGCTGAGACTTCAGTAGATGGTAGCGGGATCTCGTTTGCAGCGAGAGAGACTGGACTGAAGCAAGGCGCGAAGGTGAGAGGTCGACGCGACGCGATGCGAAAAGTGAGGGAGTGGGAGGAAGAATGCTTCAGGTGGGGGGGAGGAAGAGATATTTATTTCTCTGCCCTTGCTGCTTGCCGTGTTGGGCTATCAGTTGCCCTTTGCCCTTGCACCCCTCTTTGGGGTGGAGGAGAGCAGAGTAGAGTACTACGTGAGGAGAGCGCTAGAGGAGGATGAGAAGGAGGAAGTACTAGATTAGAGTGATGGGGTACTGGGATACTTTGAAATGAGGTGCATCCCATTAAAGAACGGAAGTACCGTCGCACATAAGAGTACACTACTACTCTGCTAGTGGTACTTGGAGGCTTACAGTTGTATACTCTATCCCCACAAGCCGTTCGCAAAAATCAGAAATCGCACTACCCGACTGCTCGACTAGTCGACTACTCCAATTATGCTGTAGCTATAGTGCCCATAGTGACCATAAGCGCAGCCTTCCCAATACTGTGCTGTACTGCATGAGAGTGCATCTGCGTCTGCCCTGTCGGCCTTCTTCCTCGCAGAACGGCACGAGGCAAGGCAGCCAGCCAGCCAGCCACCCAGCTCCAGATTTGCATTGTAAAGGTACTGCCGCGGTACAATTGAGATTGCAGCGACACCGTGCCCTTATCAAAGTATCCCCCGCGTACTCCACTAGAAGCACAGAGCACAGAGCACAGAAATCAGGGCTTTCCCATAATTACTGTTTCCCCAAGAAACAACAGATACAACAGGATCAGCCCTCCTCCATCCCACCCATCCCTGCATTTCACACCACAATCCCTGTCGTGCCAAGCCCTCGGTATCACCCCTCCCATTGGCTCCAGCGGCCACCCCGACCCTGCCTCTCGTCGTTTTGGGCGTGTGGTT
>JPJU01001114.1:0-10114 GCA_000750735.1 Pseudogymnoascus sp. VKM F-4246
GATGGGGGGAAGGTTAGGGTGGGGAGGGAGAGGAGGAAGAGGGAGGAGAGGGAGAGGATGAAGGTTGAGTTTGAAGGGAAGGAAGAAGAAGAGGGAAAGCAGGAAGAGGAGATGAAGGGGAGGAAGGCGGAGGTGACGGCGGATGGTGTTAAGGGAGAAGTGGTTGAGGATGGGGTGCTGAAATCGATTGAGAAGATAGAGGAGGAGACTGAGATGAAAGGGATCAAGGAAGAGGTGGCAAATGGAGTTGATATCAAGGAGCAGGAAGACGAAGCGGAGGAGAAGGTTATCAAGGAAGAGTCCAAGGATTGAAATGTTTGAGCATTTACAGCGGAATTTGTAGTATTTTGTATGAGAACGGCTAATAATTATAAGAAGAGCCTAATATTCGTCTGCAATTATGTTAATGAGCTTGGGATATTCTAAAATAGATAAATATACATTCGCCCGCAATTATGTTACTTCTATAAAAGAGCCACTCCCTCCCCCTCCGACTCTGTCCCTCTATGCCTAATAGACTCTGTTATAACATGAGCAACGTACCAAAACGCCAAAGCTAGAATTCATCTAGAAGGAGAAGCACTTTGACAAACAAGGCATATAAGTATGCGGAACTATATAACGTGGATGTTGCCTTAACTATCTACTAGAATGGGCGCTATTATACTTACGTATCTCCTAGCAACCCATGTTTTCTTCAGACTTCGATGACAATTTACTAAATGATAGTAAGATGAATTCTTTTCCAATCCCTATAAATATGTTGCTACATAGCGCTGACGCAAAATATCAACGAAAACGCAATCTAGAAGATCTAGTGCAAGTAGGGAGTATAGAGAAGGGGTGCAAGCTGGTAGAGGCGGAGGCAATGTACACTCGGGCACTGGAAGGCAAAGAAGGGGCACTTGGACCGAAACACACATCGACACTCTAGACAACTTCTCTTTTAAGCAGGAGCTCAGCCTACGACTTGGCGCCTATAGGTCTGAAATGTTTGACGTCTGTCACACTACTCATCTACTTTTTCCAAGGTCATAGCGTGGGCTATATAGACCTGGAGCAGGATGACTCCGATTCTGATGAGAGCGTCGCCACCATTATAAGCCCCTAGTCTAAGAACTCTACTGTGTGGCTAGGACTGCACTAGGAGGCTAAACAGAAGATACGAAAAGTAGGAGGGTAGTGGCCATAGATGAGGAAACTCGCCATCTTCTAGGAGTTTCAGATCATTAATCTGTAAAATATCAAACTGTCTTTGCCTCTTGCATCCTATCTAAGGAGGCATGAATTTGCCTTTATGTAGAATCTAGATAACCTATACTAGGCACAGGCTCATAAGTGAGTATAAATAGGTCCGTTATCACAATCCTGCATTACCCAGTCTCTAGGGGGCTCATCATCTTTGTCGAATTCTACTGCTATAACATCCTCATTATCGTCGTCGCCATCATCATGATCAACATCTCCATTATAGCCAGCCAGTTTTTCAGGACCAATCACCTGCTCATCGTCGTATTCGTAAATCGCTCGCGAGTCACCCTCTAGGCATGACCATTGTCGAGTCTTTGATAACTGCATGCCCTTGAGCGAACGAGAGGAGAGCCAGCGATATTTCAGCTTGCGGTACTGCAACGCGCACACGCGCTCCCCAGAAGCCGTCAAGCGGCGCTGTGAAACATCGCTACGGATCAACTTTCCTTCAATCGCAGGCTCTCCGGGCTGCAATACGGATGTAAAGGCGCCGCCTGTGGCAGCCGCGAAGGCCATTGGAATATGAAGGCCGGCCTCGCCCTGCCCACTGGTGGTAGAGGCCAAATCGATATAGGGATTGGTGAGCGTTTGAACACCGACAATTAGGTATATATGTCTCCCGCGGAGTGCAGTTCGTTCTATCCATGCTCTTGTTTCGGGCGTCGATAAAGCCTCATCAAAACACACCTCGGAGTTGTCGAGACTGTAGCTAGTTGCCTGATCAGCAGCAATCTTTATAGAAACCCTAGCTTCTTTAGAAATCTTAGCCGACAATATCTTAATTAAGGCAGATCCGAAGCTTGTCTTGTTCCCTTGCTGGTTCTGGCCGTGGAAGAAGAAAGGTGCCACGATAGGAGGAGGCAGTTTAATCTGCGGCTCATGGTAGCTTTCGTGAGGCTGGTCGATGTTGGTAATCAGCCGGCCCAACTTGACAGCCTCGAGTGCATGAAAGACAGGAGACGGAATAATTGTGAGTGGCATCCTAAATGCTAGTTGACATTTGATGATGGAAAGGAAACAAAGATGAGGATCTAGCAGGAGTCGAGGCTGAGATGCCTGCTGCACACCACGCTTGTCTCTTCTCTTATTGGCTAATCATTGCCTAACGTGCTCCTCTGCTTTGGTGACACGCGGGGTTACAATGCGACGCTCTTGGCTCAGCCACTCGCCTCATTTTCGGATATGGGGGGAAATCGGCCAACACCGTCAGGCATGCAGGCAAGGTCGGGTCAAAGTAATTTCAATCTCTGATGTTTTCAATCCGATGCAGGACGGAAATCTCAGCTAGAACCTCTCATCAACGGTGCTGCTATCACCACTACCAATAGTTTTATTTTTTTCAATCTGCCATGGCATCTGCACAAAGCGTCAATTCGACAGATGCGGTCCTAACAGAGTCACCAGCACTGCAAAGGCTAGTCGCCAATGTGCTACTGCAGAAATACCTCGACGAGAGAGACACTCGGCATCTGGACGACGCAATTCGACTGCTTCATGGATTTCTTTTGGGAACAGACTGTAATAGCTCACAATTTGCCGATTTGGTGGCAAGGCTCGGGTCATTTTCCGCAGTTCGCTATGAAGCAACAAAACAAACAGATGGCTTCGACAATGTCATTAGATTCAGCCGCCAAGTGTGGCAGTCTGCAGAGACATGTCATCCAGCTATACGAGCTGCTTGTCTGCATTATCTCGGATCTCATCTAGGATGGCAGCATAAGCAAGACGGCGACATCTCCAAGTTGGAAGAGGCGGTTCGAGTAGAACGGGAATCGGTTCTCCTCGAAGCCAGCAACACTCCTAAATACGCACAGTATCTTCATCGTTTGGCATTCGACTGTTGGAGGTTGCATCAGAGTACGGGAAGTCTGGCACAGCTTATCCGTCGAACTTGGTCGACAGGTTGTGCTATTATACCCACTCGAGCGACATGTACACTCAGATAACGTCGCTTTGCGCCTGGAGCGACGATACAATTTGCTCGGCGACGTCAAAGATTTGAATGAAGCCATAAGTTACATCAAGCAGGCCGTTGAGACTGCGCCAGACAGCCATCCATCGCTGGGGGACTATCTAGAGAGCTTGGCGGCGACCTTGAGACAGCGGTGTGTACTCAACCCAACAATAGATGATGCGCAGGAGGCGGCCCAATCTCAACGCATCGCATTGGAGCTGCTAGGTAACAGCAGATCGGACCAGGCCAATATGCTGTATGGTCTTGGCTTAGACCTGGACCTTCTGTATGAGCTTCAGGGCAACTTGTGCGATCTCGATGCATCCATCGAAGCATACCAGCAGGCCTCCGAGCTGCTTCCGAATAACCACACCAGTCAATCTGCTATTCTTACAAGTCTAGGGACAAACTTTCGGAGGCGCTTTGAAAAGTACGGCTGTAAGTCCGATATTAATAACAGTGTACAAACCGCGAGAGAAGCTATATCCCGGGATGAACCTAATACATCTGATCCGGAGTATATTATAAACCTTGCTCTTAGCCTAGGAGCAAGATACGAGGTTGATAAGAAACTGAAAGACTTAGATGAGGCGATCGAATTGGGACAGCACGCTCTGGGTTCAACAAACGACGGCGACAAAAAACGGGTGTTTTGTTTGTACGGCCATAGCGAGAACATGTACAGACGCTTCAAATACAATCACGTACAGGAAGACCTAGAAGAATCAATAGATCTGAATCGTCGAGCAATTGCTGCAATGACGACAGATGATTCGCGACGGGCTAGCTTTTCTAATAACCTAGGGAGTCGTTTGCTTCACAAGTATTCTTTAAACAGAGATTCGCTAACACTTAACGAAGCCATTGCAATTTTTCGAGACATTGCCGACACAACGCCTTCTGACAAAGAGGAGCGAATTATATACCTGATCAATCTTGGACATGGTCTATTGAGACGATATAGGTTTCAAGAATCAACAAAGGATCTCGACGAAGCGACTAGCATCTTAGGAGCGGTTATGGAGACCATCCCAAAGGATCACAAGGACCGTAGCAGTCTTTTATACAACTTTGCAGACGCTCTTAAGCATGTCTATATCAAAACAAGGGACAGCAGCGATAGGCGGGCAATGGATGAAGCGGCATTAGAGCTCGACTGTCTTGACCGTGCAATGCTGCATCGCGACCTGTATGACATCACTGGAAATCTGGCTTATGTTGACGACAATATTCAAAATATGGACCAGATGCTGGTAAATACGCCGACCGGCGACCCAGACAGGCCTAAACGTCTAACCGAATACAGCTGGTTGCTTGGGGCACGATTTGACGCTATAGGGGACAAAGAAAGTCTAAAAATGGCCATTAAGATGGCCCGGGAGGGAGCAGCATCTAGCTCTGGAAACCCAGGGCAACAATCCCAGTGCTTATATGTCTTGGGAGTGCAGCTGTCAAATGAATATGATTGTCTAGGGAACGATGCCGCTTTAGAGGAGGCCATCCAAGTAACAAGACAGGCTATTGCCTTGGTACCCGAAAGTAGCCATCTTATGCCACTCCTTCTCAACAGCCTAGGGTTGCGACTGAGCTCCTACTACCTGAACTGTGGCAAGTTAGAGGTTTTAGAGGAAGGACTGCGGGTGTCCAAGCAAGCTGTCATGGTCACACCTCCAACATCCGCAAGTTTCCCAGCAGTGATACACAATCATGCGCGGGTGTTGGCGACACAGTACAATCTCACGGGGAAAGTAACTGCTCTAGATGAGGCAATTAAGATGGCGCAACAATCTGTGAGAGGCACTCCTGAGAGAAATGTGCAATACCCGAGATTCTGTAGCTTTCTCGGCGATTGTCTGCGTTTGCACTACGAAAGGACGTTGGAGATGTCTAGTCTCACTGAAGCGATACGGTTAAGCAGAGAAGCAACTGCCAGAACCAACGACAAGAATCCAGACAGGCCTGACTACGCGATGTGCCTGGCCTCATGCCTATTATCGATATACTCAAGAACAAACAACGCCATTGACTTAGACGAAGCTATTACCACTGCTCGAATGTCCACGAACACGGCGCCGCTCACACATCCCCGTCTCTCTAACATGAGGGACACTCTTGCGAACGGTCTAGAAGCTAGATTCCTCCTAACGCGGACTAAGACAGATATTGACGAAGCAATCAAGATAGGTCAACACCTCATAGACCTCCTAGCAGATGACCCCTTTCTAGAAAGATTCATCTGTAACCAGATCCAGCGAATGCGTACTCGCTACTCCATCACACAAAACAGTGACGAGCTTGACGAGGCAATCAAGCTAGGAATTCAGGGGACGACATCGCCGATACGCAACGCGCAGTGCCGAGCAGTTACATTATTTCACCTTGGTATATGCCAAGCTAAGCGAGGAGAAGGTGTAGATGCTGTCAAGACGTTTCAAAATGCATGGAACATAGCAGATGCCACCCCTCAGGTTCGCGTGTACGCCGCAGCTAGGTGCCTTGGGCTTCTCCACTACTTAGGGCAACACGAAGAGGGAGTCAAGTTGGGCTTTGAGATCCTTGATCTCCTTCCTACTATCCATACACGGTCTCTGCAACAATCGGATCAGCAAGAGGTCATGTCAACGTTCAGCGGGATAGCTTCCCAGCTGTGCGCGTTGTGCACTGGGCAGGGGAAGTTGACGGATGCACTGCGGGGCCTCGAGCATGGACGTGCTGTGATTATAGGCCAGTTGCTGTCAGATAGTAACGACGTACCAAGGCTTTCAATGGATAGACCTGATCTTGCGCAAAGGTACGGAACACTGTTGTGGGAGGTGAGAGCACCGACTAGCTCAGCCGAGACGGTTATGAGGAACCACGATGTCAAGAGGGGACGTAGAGAAGCAATGGAGGATCTAGACGAGTGTCTTAGCGAGATCAGACAGTTGCCAGGCTACGAGGGCTTTTTGCTGCCACCAGGCCTAGCGGAGATGCAAAAATGCGCTGAGGGTGGTGTCGTCGTTGTAGTGAATGTGACTTTGATGAGGAGCGACGCAATTCTCGTCACATCTAATGCGGTGCAAAGCATACCTCTGCCGGAGATGACAGAGTCTAAAGTAAAGAAGTGGCTTGAAAGAGATTGGAAGATGAGGAAACGATCCGAGTGGCAACGTCTGAACGAGGACTTTTCCAAATACCTCGCCTGGATGTGGGATACGTGCGCCAAACATGTTGTGGAGGCAATCGAAAAGATGACGATTAATGCAACGCCAGGGAGTAGCCTGCCAAAAGTATGGTGGATAGGCGCCGGATACGCCAGCTTGATGCCGTTTCATGCTGCCGGGACACACACAGGCAAATCAAGAGACAACACCTTCAACCACCTGGTTTCGTCGTACACGCCCTCTATCAAGTCTTTGGCGCACGCACGCGAGCGGGCAACTCGAACAATGGAGCTTCAGGATAAGGAGCCAGGCTCGATGCTCATTGTGACTATGCCAACGACGCCCAAGGGTGCAGCTGATATGAAGAAGCCCGGGAATCTGCCCGGTGTCATCCATGAGGCTTTTGAGATTACAAAGATAGCTAGATCCGCGACGACCATCAGGTTGACCATGGCCGACAAGCCGTCAGTAGAGCAGATCCTAGCTGCGTTGCCTACCTGCCGAATAGCCCATTTTGCATGCCATGGGATGTCGGATGAGGTTAATCCGTCTAATAGTAATATGATTCTTCAGCGCCGGGGTAACAATGGAACTCTTGAACAGGACCAGCTAACAGTTCGGCAAATCTCAAGCCTAAGAATGCAACACGCACAGATTGCATACCTGTCGGCATGCTCGACCGCGGAGAACAACGCAACGACCCTTCGAGACGAAGTACTTCACGTCGTGAGCGGATTCCAGGTTGCCGGTTTCCCTCACGTTATTGGTTGCCTATGGCCCGCAGGAGACGCAGATTGTGTCAAGGTGGCAGCTGGATTCTATTCTTTGGTGCTGCCGAGAGACCAAGGTGCTAGCCTTGAGCCGGCTGCGGCCTTGCGCCGCGCTGTTGTGGCCTTCCGTGACGAGGACCCTGAGATGCCGTTGCTTTGGGCGCAATTTGTGCATTATGGATGGTGAAGGGGCCGCCTAGGTGGCGGTACTGTGAATCACGCTTATAATTCACGATTAGTTTTGCAGGCCCTAATAGAGACGCACCAACTAGGCGTAATAATATAACATAAGACTATACGTTTAAGTAGTTTTTTCCCTGCTGCCTTCTTTAATTTTAGCTATAATTCGTCTCTAGATTACACTATAGGGGTAGGATTACCTATAAGAGCATGCTACTTACTACCCTATAATACTCCATAGCATTAAATATTCCAGAACACTAGATACATTAGCATATTAAGGTGGCTTTTATAATCGATTTAATTCTCTTATATGGACTTCATCCATACTAACATTATAAATATATGTTCCGGCCCAACCGCGAATACCACTTATTCGCGGTTGGGCCGGAACATATACAATTACCAACCAACACTAAAGCCCGTTGAAGCGCCCCTACGCCGCTCCACCGACGCTACGCCCTCCTATAGCCGAGCCGCCAAGTCCCGAACCCCTCCAACCTGATGTCGACGTTATCGATTATCTGACGTACGATAAGTCCGACCCCGGGCAAATTACCCCACCACCCGACAGCTCTAGCATAAAAGAGCACAGCGTCACTCCCCCTCCATCAACAAAACAAAGCCATCTATTTACTTTGTTAACCCAAAATTGAACCCGACGAACACAATGGATTCTATGGTTGGAACTACGGGCGGGCATTTCTCTCCTCATGAGGGCAAGGTGAGTGGCCTTGCTAAAGAGCTCCGTATACGTCATGGCGAGACTGACTCTGGTGTTGTAGCCCATTACTTGCAAGGTTAGTAGTCGATTCTGCGAGGACGAAGCTGGGGATGAGAGTACTAATTCCAGATCAGGCTGCCGTGGCATGGGAAGCCGGGAAGCCTCTTACTGTCGAGGACATTGAGGTTGCTGCGCCCAAGGCCAACGAGGTCCGCATTGAGATCTACTACACTGGTGTTTGCCACACAGGTACGGTTACGGCGCGTCTGGGGAGTTAAGAATGGCGCACTGATACAATATAGATGCCTACACCCTCTCCGGAAAGGACCCCGAGGGTGCTTTCCCCATTGTTCTCGGACACGAGGGAGCTGGTATCGTCGAGTCCGTCGGCTCGGGTGTCACCTCCGTCAAGCCCGGCGACCACGTCGTAGCACTCTAGTACACCTTCCCTCTTCCAGCCCTGTTCGAACCAACCCGCTAACCCCTCCACCAGCACACCCGAGTGCAAGGAATGCAAGTTCTGCAAGTCCGGCAAGACAAACCTCTGCGGCAAGATCCGCGCAACACAGGGCAAGGGCGTGATGCCCGACGGCACCTCGCGCTTCACATGCAAGGGCAAGGAACTCCTCCACTTCATGGGCACGTCGACATTCAGCCAGTACACCGTCGTTGCTGACATCTCCGTCGTCGCCATCACGCCCTCCGCGCCTATGGACCGCACCTGTCTTCTCGGCTGCGGAATCACCACCGGCTACGGCGCGGCGGTCGAGACGGCCAAGGTGCAGCCTGGCGACAGCGTTGCGATTTTCGGCGCCGGCTGCGTGGGTCTATCCGTCATCCAGGGAGCGCTGAAGCAGGGCGCCGGGAAGATCATCGTGGTGGATGTGAATGGGAGTAAGAAGGAGTGGGCGGAGAAGTTTGGGGCGACGGAGTTCATCAACCCGAATGATCTGGGACAGACTACGATCCAGGAGAAGCTGGTTGAGATGACGGATGGCGGGTGTGATTTCACGTTCGACTGCACGGGGAACGTGCATGTGATGCGCGCGGCGCTCGAGTCGTGCCACAAGGGGTGGGGAACCAGTATTATCATTGGTGTTGCTGCTGCGGGCCAGGAGATCGCTACGAGGCCTTTCCAGCTTGTTACGGGACGCGTGTGGAAGGGTTGTGCGTTTGGTGGGATTAAGGGACGCTCGCAGCTGCCGGGATTGGTGGATGATTATATGAATGGGAAGTTGAAGGTGGATGAGTTTATTACGCACAGGAAGACGTTGGAGGATATTAACCTGGCGTTTGATGCGATGAAGGGTGGGGATTGTATTCGCTGCGTTGTGAATATGAGGGAGGTGTAAAGTTGAGCGGGGAGGGAGTGCGGTTGGTGTCTTGGAGGGAGGACTAAAATGATGTATCATGAGTTTCATTGAATGTCCGTATGATGAGAAAAGTAGCAAAAATTATATTATTTGCACTCCGCCTTACCTTTTAATAAAACGAACGACAATAAAATTTGCATCACCGCCAATCCTTCCGTAACCCCTCGCTTTTTTATACAGTATCATTGTCTATTAATACATTCTTTATTTTTTAAAAAAAACAATATATATATTACCCACATCTTCATTAGTATCCTATTTAACTTTTCACCTACACCCACCTCTATATATCTATATCAAATCTAGATCAAAACAATCCCCGCAACCGCACCAACCAACACCGCCGCCATCGAGCTCGACACCCTCGAGCCACCACTGATAGTCGTTCCCTTACCAGGGTTGCCGCCACCACCACCGCCGCCGCCGGGGGTGCTACTACCTCCTCCACCTCCTGGGTGCCCACCAGCACCACCGCCTTCACCACCACCTGGAGTAGAACCGCCGCCGCCGCCTGGGGTGCTACCGCCTCCACCACCTGGGGTAGAACCACCACCGCCACCAGGTGTCGAACCACCGCCGCCACTTGGGCTAGCAGCGCCGCCACCGCCAGAGCTACACGAGGGACACGCTTGGCCGCCGCCAGAGGAACTGCCGCCAGAAGTGCCACCACCACCGCCTCCGCCAGGAGTAGTTTGGTTGCCACCACCGCCGCCTCCGCC
>JPJU01001116.1:0-33560 GCA_000750735.1 Pseudogymnoascus sp. VKM F-4246
GTGCGGAGGAAGGTGCCGTTGATGAGGATGTCGAATGGGGTGGGGGTGGGGAGATCGAGCATGGCGGGGGAGTTGAGGATTTGGGAGAGGTTGTAACGGCGGATATCTGCGAGGAGGGGTTAGCATTGTTATAGAGAGGCATAATATGGTGACAATTCTTACCAGTAGGGACGAGTAGAACTCTCTTGGACTCCTCAAGCTCGAATTCCTTCTCCTCGGTCACAAAGTGGACTTGGACCTGTCCACCAGACCTGGTCACCTCCTCTCCATTCTGCGCTTCTTGATCGGCCATGGCTCAATATTCCGTATCCTGGTCGGATGCTTGTGGAATCTTTCTATATTGCTCAGCTGTGAGCCGAAGATTGAAATATGAATTGACGAACTGCGAACTGGCGATGCGGTTGATGGGATCAGATTCGATGTTTGAAAATGGCCCAGCAACTTTTCCAAAATTTTCCGGGCGACTGGGCGGACCTAAACTGCAGTTGTCGTTGTCAGCCTTGCATGCGAGGCTGTGATATCATTTTGGTTCATCATTTGCTTGCAACGACAGGTAATAATTTCAACCCTATCAAAAATACTCATTAAACTTTCATTCTTGTCCCTACTACTGATGCATCTCTTTTCTTTTTGAGGGGGAGAGGCTCGCGAAATATATTCATGTTTCCAAATACAAAAACATTCTATTCTCAAGTAATCGCACAGAACTATGCGTCCCATGCCATATACGATGCCCGGCGCATCAATGTAAAGTCATCTGGCAGCTCATTAACGACATAATCGTGATCATCGATAACCCTCGTGAAGCACTTCAAGTCTGTATAATAACCGGAAAGTACTTCTTCCTCATTCCTCAGCTTCTGCAGCATGGAGTAAAAGTTGCTCGACGCCATAAACGTGAACTCCTCCAGCTGTGAACCAAGACGCCGAACCAGTTCATCAGACGGTCCTAACCACTTCAGTTCTGCAGCAAGTCTTTGCTTCTCTGAGGCATCGGTTGGGAGTCGATCCGAAGAGTCCGCTCGCATGATGAGGTTTAGACGCAGGGAGCGCAGATTAGTCAGTAAAGCGATCCTACTCCAGATATTGGCATATGGGACCATAAAACACCTTACCGAATATTGCGAGCTCGGTTCAGGCCAGTTGATATCTACGGCGGTGATAGTTGCGAGGCGTTGGGGAAGGAATGTGAGTGGGAGTGAGTCGAAGGTGCGGATGGCGTCTTCCTTAAAATGGAACCTATTCGTTCCATATAATACTGATATGGCTTCAGAATACCTACTCGGTATTAGTCGTCATAAATTGCGGATAGACAGTAGCCAGACGCACCCTTGGCGACATGTGAGTAGCCATCTATAATCGATCTCGAAGTTCCCTCTATCCATTTCCTCTCGGCAACAATCCAGCCATCGCTCTCTCCTAGAATTCCGATGACTGGTGCACTGCCATAGATACCAATCTTTACGTTCATCGTCGTGCTTATCCGTGGTAAGTCTCAACTGGTTGCGTTTAGCGCCTCGTATGTTACAATAAGTATATTTCTTCTGTATATGCAACGTCCGGTTGCTGAATAATAGGCCATAGATGACAATGCGAAGTTCCACGGGCAGCCGAGAAAAAAACAAGCTTGATGATTGCGAAGCTGTTTGTAAGATTGTAGTTGGCGTCTCGGCCACATTCGGATGATGCGGCGACGAATCTAGAGTTAAAGCACGAGGCCGAGGCGTAGGGAGACAAGAAGGGCAACGCCTGCGTATCTGGGGCTGATGTGTTGTATGTGAGGGTTCTTGGTTGCTGGAAGATTGTTTTTCAGCACCAGACCTGGTGGAAGGAGTATCTGTCTTGTGGTTAAGAATACGAAGTAGCCAGTGCGACGTAGGTGATGAATTCGCAGCCCCCCCACCGCCACACCTTGGGCAATCAAAATACCAGTTGCTCGTCGCCATGTCGTATGGTTTGTTTGTACGAGTAGGATGTTGCGAGCACAGGTGTTGCTGCGGATGCAAGGCAACGATTGTTACTGGGTGTTCCACTTCTGCAGTCCGATGGTTCAACACTGACAGGGTTGGGAATCAGCAGGAGGGTCACATGAGTTTTGATCATGTTGATAAATTAATGAAGCACTAGTAATATAGACTCAACCACGATGGTATACGATATATTTATGTATGTAGTTTCTAAATTTAACTTCAAGGTGTATAATGTGAGACAGGAGACAAAATGCTGGCAATCAAAGGCAGGCTATGCAAAACAACGCATTCTAGAAGGTAACCAAATCCAAGTAGAAGAAACAAAATGTACAAGACAATCCGTGAAGATGGCAATCTATATCAACATAATAGTCTGGTCGATGCCCTGTATACCTCAACCTCACACCCCCCTCTTTCCATCACAGAATTTCGGCACAGGCACCGCCTTGTCGCCGCCAGCCCAGTTAATTACGGTCATGGACGTTGTGTAGACCATGACGATAGCGCCACAGACGCAAAGGAAAATATCAGAGAACTTCCGGAAACGAGACTTGGCAACGGCGCGGTAATGGAGCATAGGCTGTTGGCTGTTAGTATGTTGTTCAGGTGATGGGATGAGCAGGGAAACTTACAGGATAAATGTAAACAAGTGGCACGCAGGCAAAGCTTCCAACGATGGCCACGAACTTGTCCAAATCCGCCGCACCACCCCATGCGATAGCGGCACAGAGCATCACAACGAAGAAGCGGAAGGCGTTCTTTTGCCATTTGATCCATGGGTTGTACTTGCCGCTCCTCGTGAAGAGCTCGGTTTCGGTGATGCGGATAGCTGGAAAGATTTGAAGAGGCGTCGACAGGAGAATTGCAACACTGTACATGAACTGCACCGCGTTTACGAACCTATCGTCCTGCGGCATGTTGAGGATGACAACTGTTTCAGTCTTGGATCCGAATGCGGCGTAAGAGAGAGCACCCATTGAAAGGAAGATAACGGTGATGATAACCATAACCACACCCAATACGCGTGGGAACTTTGTGGGTTCGCGCATAGATTCTTGGATAGGAATGATGAGACCAATCCCTTCAAAAGTGAAGATGGCGGTTCCAATGAAGAGAGTCCAATCTTTCGGGTTGAAGTTGACAATATCAGAAACTCCTTGAGTGGCAATAGTGAGTATATCAAAATAGTATAGATAAGCCAAACCAAGAAGAATTAAGGCATCAGCGACAAGAGCCGTGAAGGCTAGCTTGCTGATGTCTCGCATTAACGAAAATGGCAAGAATATCGCCATTTGCATCAAGATGAGATACTTGATCTCGATATGAGTTTTGCAGTCTGACACAGCGAGTATAAATGCTTGTAAGTTCTCCGATGTGAAAACGATATATGCAGCGACGAATCCGATCTGGCTGATAACGATCGATGCAAGGATAGCTGTCCGCAGCCACTTTCCGTATAAAATCCCGCCCATGTCACCAAACGAACCTTCTATCTTCAGTCGTGTGTTGACCAAGAGCACAAAACAATAGTAGCTGATGATTGCGACAGAAAGAAGAATCAGGTTGCTGAAGAGCATTCCACCGTTGAGGTATGCCTTCGGCAGGAAGAGCACACCAGTGCCAACGAAAGACTTCAGCAGGAGCAGAAGTGCCCCCCAAGAGTCATTTTGGCCGCTTCCACCGCGGTCCTTGCGCTTCCTCTTCTTACGTGCGCCTGGGGTAAGAAGAGCACTATCCTCCATGCGCTCCCTACCGTCATCGCTGCCCTCTCCATCGTAAAATTCATCATATGAATCGGAGGCGAAGTACTCGTTAGGGCCTAACGCTTCGTCGTCCTCCTCGAGCTCTTCACCAGCAAAGTGGCCATATATCGTCAGGAATTCCATAAAGTTATTCGTGAACAGCTTTGCGTGCCTCTGGGGTCTCATCGAACCGCTGCTTTCGCCTTCTTCTACATCCCTCTCAGGGCTGGGGCTTGCAGCAACTCTCCGCAGGTAATTCCGACGCATTCCACCTGGAACCTTTATCGAGTTTATATCGAGCACTTCGTCGTCGTTGTGCGGCCTCGAGAGGTTGAAGCTATGACTCCTCCCACGCCCTCGGCCAAGCGCTCTAGCCTGTGCCTCCTCAGTCCACTTGTATATTGGTCTAGTGATATCTCCTCCTTGTAACTGTAAACTCGAAAACTCATCGTCGCCTAAACCTGGCGCAATCGAATCGAAGTCCGTCTTTGTCTTCGAAGTAGGCCCCCCACGGTTCGTGTCGGACGCACTGTTAGAGGCGTTATCGCCCTCTTGCACCTCCGAGGATTGAACAAGATGCCTTTGGACAATTTCTGGGTCCTCAAGCCCGGTTGCGCCTTGGTAGCCGGCATCGTGGGCACCTTGTATCGAGCGAGTGAATGAGCCGTAATTGGTCTGTGGGTCGATGCCTTGCAAATTCGCACCGGCAGTCGCAGGAGACAAAGGTCGCAGTGGTGGAGTGCCAAACCGAGGCGGGGAAGCACCGATAGAGCCCGAAAAGGCTGCCGCGAGCGCGGAGACTCCAGGGCCAGTGAGGGATGATTGCTCCGTCGGGCCACCAGCAAGTGGCGTTAATGAATCCCCCGCCGCACTGGCCTGGCCGGAGACGGGTATTTGCCTCAATGTAGGAGTGCCAGACAAATGACTCGAGGGCACTGGTGAGGCAAGCCTGGCAGTGGACGTTGCACGAGGGGCGGAGGTCCCAAGTCGAGACGACCCAGGAGACGTGCCCAGGAGAGGGTTGGACGACGAATGGTCCATTGTAGTAGTAGCGGCGGACAGATGATTTGTCGAAAGGACTTCACGATCTCGATCTCGAACTGTGGTCTCTATCGCAGCATACCGGGCGTTGAGCGAGGATGACTGTGAAGGTACTCTCCTTGGGTAGCTTGAAGGGTTGTTCGTGTTAGCGCCATGTGCTGCGGCTGGGAGACAAAGCTTGGATAGTAGAGAGCTAGAGGGTATGTCTCACTCACCTGTGTATATTATCTCAATACTCGTGTAGAGCCACGGAGACTATTCTCTTTTGTAGGCACAGTTTATGAGGGCTGAAGTGATATATATGCCGTATGCTGTATCCCGTTTGCTCGTTTGGTATATGTATATGTGTACGACCAGTTGTGCCTTCAATTACTGTAGTCGATCTATTTGCTGGGTGTCATCGATAAGCGGATTGCAGAGGCACAAGACCCTGTCACACTCTCCTCTGGTGGCTGGTTACTGCACTGGTGTGGGGGGCATTTTGGGGGTACTGGAGAATTTGGTCACGTTTTTTCTCTTATCAGTGCCGCCAATCAATCGAGTGGAGCTACCCGGGTTGCCCTGTTTTCTGTGCCTGGCGACATCAGAGCATAGCTTCGAAGCTCATGCCAAGAGTCGAATTCAATCAATATCTACGACTCTCTTGAGCTATCTCCTGACCAGCTACTATTTCGACCCGGCCCCCAAAATACTCGAATGCCCTTATGATGAAAGCATTATAATTGTGTTATTATTTCCATAGCTCAAGGCCCATTCGATCAGTGGCCGCGTGCTTGCCTTGATCTGCATCTGAACTCCATCGCCGAAGTGAGGGGCAATGGCTACTGGGCACGACCATCCTACGACGACTCGACCAACATTCCAGACCCGAACTGCGGTAGATGCTGCTGGCGAGTTGAATAGACGATTCTCGGTTTTTGTCGACGACTCGACTCCCTCACAGGAAAATCCGTTCGGCGCCGACGGCCCTTCTGGTAGCAATGATATCTCCAGCCCCGGCACTTCAAAGGGCAGCGGCTTCTTGTCGTCACCGTTCAACTTCACGAAGCGAGTATTGAATATACAAAATGGCTCTAGTTCGGCCGAGACCACACCCTTGCTCCGAAAGCGAACGACGACCAACGGGCAGAAATCACAGACATCACCGACGCGGGCAGACCCCCATATAGAGCAGAGAAATCCCGATGGCGATGATAAGCGGACGAAGCCTGGGCTGGGCCCAAGGCCGATTGGAGGCCATGATAAGCTTGGAACGTTCTCAGGAGTTTTTGTTCCAACATGTTTGAATGTGTTGAGCATTCTTATGTTTTTGCGTTTCGGGTTTATATTGGGTCAAGCGGGAGTTATCGGTATACTTGGTAAGACTATGATATTCCTAGATACCTTTGTTGCCACCCTAACAACATATCATAGGAATGCTTGTTGCTGCTTATTCTATCGATCTCATAACGATATTCTCTCTTTCAGCAATTGCATCGAACGGCACAGTCCGTGGAGGCGGCGCTTACTATCTCATATCAAGATCACTAGGCCCGGAATTCGGCGGTGCAATAGGGCTTGTCTTTTATATGGGCCAAGTCTTCAATACAGGTCTAAACGCGGTCGCCTTGGTTGATGCCATTCAGAATAATTTTGGCGCAGAAACCGGAGACTGGGCTCACATCTTCCCAGAATCCCAAGGTTATAACTATCTATGGGCCACTGTCATACTCATTATATGCACGGGCATCTGTTTGGCAGGAAGCGGCGTTTTTGCTCGTGCCAGCAATGGCCTTCTTGTCATTTTGCTTATTTCAACCATGAGTATCCCATTTTCTGCGCTGGTTCGGGCACCATTCGAGAGCCGGCAGCTTGGCATTCAGTTTACCGGAATGAGCTTGGATACTTTTAAAGGCAACTTTTGGCCTCGTTTTACCAAAGGCGCTGCTGGCAGCCAGTCAAAGGGACGGGAAAGTTTCCAAGGGCTTTTCGGCATTCTGTTCCCAGCAACCTCGGGAATATTTGCTGGCGCGAGTATGAGTGGAGGTGAGGCGATGGATTGGTCTCCTGTTTTATTCATTGACTGACAGAACGATAGATTTGAAACATCCTAGCAAAGCCATCCCTAAAGGCACATTATGGGCTCTGGCTCTGACATTTGTCTCGTATACACTTGTTATATTGTCATTGGCCTGCACGGTTACCAGAGCTTCATTCGTTGCAGACATCAATATTATTCAAGATACGAATCTTTCAGCGGTTCTGGTTTTGGCCGGAGAGTTCGCAACCACCTTCTTTTCGACATTGATGGGTGTTATCGGATGTGCCAAGCTTATGCAAGCCCTTGCTCGAGACAAGCTGTATCCTGGGCTGAGCATCTTTGGACAAGGGACAAAGAAAGGCGATGAGCCCGTATATGCGATTTGTGCCACCTACGTCGCCGCCCAGGTCGTCATGCTGTTTGATATCAACCAGATTGCATCGTTGATTACAATGGCCTATCTAGTAGGTTGCGACTCTGATTCTATTTTTATAATCATGCTGACTCTTGCAGATGACATTCCTGGTAATGAATCTAGCCACGTTCCTCCTCAAAATAGGATCTGCTCCCAACTTCCGCCCATCTTTCCACTTTTTTAGTTGGCAAACTGCCCTTATGGGGTCAATTTTATCTGGGACTGCAATGATTTTCGTTGATGGAGTTTATGCCAGCGTCTGCGTGGCAATATTGATAGTGTTGTTCCTCCTGGTCCACTACACTTCCCGGCCGCGAAGCTGGGGCGATGTTTCTCAGAGTTTGATTTACCATCAAGTTCGAAAGTATCTTCTCCGGTTGAAGCCAGAACACGTCAAGTTTTGGAGACCACAAATCTTGCTGTTTGTGAATGACCCGCGACGACAATACAAACTCATACAGTTCTGCAACTCTATGAAGAAAGGCTCTCTGTATATACTGGGTTAGTCATAACCTAACTATTGTGGAACGAAACTAACTATCTATCAAGGCCATGTAGTTGTAAGCGACGATTTTGGGCGTGCGGTACCAGAGGCGAGACGACAACAAGTCGCATGGTCCAAATATATCGACATGTCAAACGTCAAGGCTTTTGTCAATATTGGAATTTCCCCTGCCTTGGAATGGGGGGTGAGGAATTTGGCACTGAGTGCCGGCCTTGGAGGAATGAGACCCAACATCGCGGTTATTGGATTCTATAATATGGACGACTTGGAAAAATCTAAGTCCACGGCAGTTTCATCCCCGAAGGATACTAGTGGTGCACAAACACCGTCAGGTGGATATGACCAGACAGGCCCAAACGATGGCTCACTAGATGACAATGATGGCTTGAAACTCGCGGCGCAGCTTCCAACGGACTCATGCAAAACGGAGAACGCCACTAGTATCACAAGCTACGTTACTGTTCTCGAAGACTTATTGTTGCGCCTACAGATCAATGTTGCCGTCGCCAGGGGGTTCAATGGTCTCGAGCTTCCGAAGCCAAAGGGCGAGAACAAGAAGAAATATATTGATCTCTGGCCCATCCAGATGTCAGCTGAAATTGCTGCTGATGGGCCGATGAAGGCCAACCTGCTCACGACAAACTTTGATACTTGTAGGTCCCGTCTAATTAGGTCGATATATATAGGACAGTTCACTAATCTAGATACAGATACCCTTATCCTACAACTCGGATGCATTCTTAACACAGTCCCAAGTTGGAAAAAGTCATATAAGCTTCGAGTGGCCGTCTTTGTGGAGTATGAGACAGATGTAGAGGAAGAGAGAATACGTGTTAAGAGCCTACTGGAAAATCTTAGGATTCAGGCCGAGATTAAAGTATTTTGGCTAGCTTCAGGATCCCTCTCGTCATACGAAATTATTGTCAATGGCAATAGCCCAGGCGCAGAGGCTGAAGCCGAAGTTGAAGAGTGTCTCAAGGACCAGGAATGGTGGGAGGAAATGCAAAAAATGAGAGGGAAGCGAGGGCAACCATTGGCAGGCGAGCTCGGCCTTGATGTCGAGAATCTGCTTGGGTCGTCCGCTTGGCCAGATGCGTCATTCCAGCAGGGTCCAAGGCATGAGAAGGTTGAACGGTTCCTGGGCCTAAGGAATCTCCTGCACAAATCGAAGAGAAGACGCACAATGAGTGGTTTCAGCAAGTTAGGTGTCAGCCTGGGCATGCGTGCTCAAAGATTACCTGCTCAGCTTACGCATCGACCCAGCTCAGAGCATAATAGCGAGTCGGAAAGCAGCAGCGATGATTCTGATGAGGATAACGACGACGAACAAAGTATTGCTTCGGAGGCCGATGCCGACGATCGTGAATTGGATGCCGATGGCGACTTTAGAAGCCCAACAAAGCTTGCAAGGCGGAAAAGCTATGGAGATGCCACACGGGGACCGCGCCCAGCGAGGACCTTGGCATCGAAGGAATCAAGCTCCAAGAGCAAGAGCAAGTCTAATAATGCGTCTCATACAACGACACCAGCAAGGTCTCTGAAGGATTTCGATACGTCAAGTGGCGCACCGTCTTTGAAAGAGCCACAGGAGGATGCAAGCACAGCTCCTTCCACAACGTCAAATATGGGACCTCCTCCTCCTCCCCAGAAGCTGGAAGAACGGTTCTCAGCACTACGTCAATCCCCCAGCAAATCACAGCTTTCGCCAACAAAATCATCGCATGCTGGCAGTGCCAGGGAGAGACCCATTCTGTCTCGCCACGCTTCGAGCCAGAAATTCAGCTCCAGGCCGGTGCCCGTCTCTCAAGTTGCTTCCGAGGACGGTGCAGGGCCTTCAATCATGTTTGTTGATACCCCTTCTCCACCGACTCGACGCAATCGTCTGCAATCAGCGTACCGCGCCCAAGAGAACAATGGTGGCGCCAGCGCTTCATCCGACAACCCTCCCTCATCGCCACCTAAGTCTCTTGGGTCGACATATTCTACGCAAGCTCTCCCACTGTCTTTCAACGACCTGCCATGCCGGGCACAGCATCTGATCCTCAATGAACTTATGAGGCAGAATAGCAAGGATACCGCGGTGATGTTTACGACGCTACCGAGTCCAGCGCAAGGGACGCATACGGATGAGGAAGCTTGCATAGCGTATATTAGCGATTTAGAGGTTCTGGGACGGGGTTGTCCGCCGTGTCTGATGGTGCACAGTAATAGCATGACTGTTACAATGAGCCTGTGAGCTCGTGGAGTGGTTTTAGCGGTTGGTTATCAGCGTCGCATAGTGTTTTTTTCGTGTTGTTTGGATTGATAGCGAAGTTAATACCAAGAATAGATTGACAAGAAATTTCACTGCAGATATAGAAGATTATATGGCCTCGGCCCTCGAGATTGAATTGCTTGACTCGTGCCACACATGATCATTATGATAATCCAACTAATTAGGCACGACACTGTCAATAGTCACTCTCATAATAGTTGCATTGACCAGAATTATAAATGCTTATAGATTGATGTATATGATCATTATCTATTCTTGGGGCCACCTCCCTTTTACCTTCTCGGTCAAACCTGCCCTCTGTACTACTTCTCGGCTTCTCCTCGTAGCCTCTTCCACAACCTCCTTCTCATCCATGGTGAGCAACTCTCCACCCTTAACGACCATCTTGCCGTCCACCACCACCACATCAACATCCCTCCCCGTCGCAGTGTACACCACGGCACTAACAGGGTTATACCAAGGCTGTGTATGAATCCCACGAACATCAACGGCTACAAAATCAGCCTTCTTGCCAATTTCCAGACTACCAATGCGGTCTTGCAACCCCAACGCCTTGGCGCCATTAATCGTGGCCATCTCGAGGACAGACTCGGCTGGAACTGACTCGGGGTCATAAGAAATACTCTTATGGATGATAGCTGCGAGTTTCATCTCCTGTAGCATGTCGCAGGAATTGTTGCACGGTGCGCCATCAGTGCCTAGGCCGATATTGACACCGGCTTTCTGCAGATCGGGAACACGGCAGATACCAGATGCCAGCTTCGCATTTGATGTTGGACAGTGTGCAACGTGCGCCCCGGACTCGGAGAGAAGTTTGATATCGGAATCATCAAGGTGGACCATGTGGACCAGCACTGTTGAAGGGGAGAGAAGTCCCACCGAGTCGCAGTATGACATCGGCGTGTGCTTGACTGAGTTGAAGAAGTCGCGGTCGGCTTTGACTTCGGCGCAGTGCATTGTGATGGGGATACCTTTGGTGAGTGATATTTCTGTCATCTCTTTGTAAAGAGCATCAGATACCCTAGTTCAGCTCTAGTTATTAATGTCTGTAGGATTGAGATTGTTTTTTACTTACCCTCCAGGGGTTCTGGCTCCGAACCACACCCGAATTCGATCATTTGCTTTGCCATTCCATTTCTCCCACATCTTAACGGTCCCTACTAAGGACATTTCCCTGTCCTCGATTAAACCGGGGTGCATCGCCCAGGCGTCATCTTGGGCGTATTTGGCGATGTCCATGACGATTTTACCAAGACAGCCGCGAATGCCACTCTCTTCCACAGCACGGCAGAGTCCGTCATATCCGTACCGATCAGCGAACTAGAAAACTTTCAGTACTAAGCTCCAATAATTTCTTGTTGGTAGCCAAATGAAAGATAATTTGCCTACCATACTCTCCAAGAAACATGTAGTTCCCGACTTCAACATCTCACCAATGCTGAGCCTCGCCGCCGCATAGCCATCTTCGGCTGTGAAGTTCCCCTGCAACACCCAGATCCTTTCACAGAGCCAAGAAACCAACTCTAAGTCATCACCTGTGCCTCGGAGTAAAGTCTGTGCTGTGTGCACGTGTGTTGAAATTAATCCGGGAATGATAATACGGCCAGTAAGATCACATTCTTCGTCGTCGGCGTACCGTTGCTTCAGATCCTCAGTCTTGCCTAAATCGGCAATCGAATCACCCTGGACGCGGATAGCTCCATCATTGATGATGCGTCGAGAGGGATCGACTGTGATGATTGTTGCATGTGTGTAGAGCATCTTGAAGCTTAAACTTATTTACTGAAAGCTTTCATAGGCTTACAATATTAACAACTGAGAATCGGAGATTAAGATGGTGGCCATAGCTTGGATGTTATCTATATCAGCTGCAATTGTGGAGAGGCGGAGGCCGCCGACATACGGGTCTAACATCGAAAAGGCGGGGGCACTTCTCCACCATGATAAGCTGGACGAAGCTAAATCACAAACGTTCTAGAATTACACTCTTCAATTAGTACTCAATCTGAGAAGATCACAGGTTTTGGATCTGCTCTTCCATCTTTCGTCAGATTATATAATATCGTGTACCTTAAGCTAGGTAGCTCTATTTTAGTTTGACTCAGGGATGTGGGACTTCCACATCCCTGAGTCCCATGTGAGTCTCTCATAAGCCTTATCTATTACATATCTCCCGATGCACCAGTTATCATCGCCACGATAGCCAAAACGTGGGGAGAGGAGATAGGAGCACTGCGATCAGGATCGAGCATATAGGACACTGTAATTAAATATGTAGGCATCCCCTCTTCGTAGTAGTAATATATGGCATCGTAATATATCCTCAATTTGTACCATGGACAACTCACTCCATTCTACCGATGGTCCCGATACCATCGGTCCCGATGCGCACCCGAAGACGACCATCCGCCGGCGGTTACAACGAGTCCGCAACTCTCTAACCACGAGGGAAGGCTTGATCGGCAACTATGACTATGCATTCTTCTTCCGCCCTAATCTGCCATTCATGGCGAAGTCAGACACATCCGCACCTTTCTTCGGCCTTAACGACCCAATGCCGACCTTACTCGCCCTACTGCTCGGTCTTCAGCATGCCCTCGCCATGTTGGGAGGCATTGTAACACCGCCCATCATCATATCCAGTGCAATCTACCTCTCTACCGAACAAACCCAATACCTAGTTTCGTCGACGTTGATTGTATGCGGTTTATTAAGTCTCATACAAATCACCCGGTTTCATATTTATGGCACGCCGTAAGTTGCTCACTGCTCACTACAAATGGTTCTTCACGTTGTAGCAATGGCTAACAAGCATAGATATTACCTGGGCTCTGGAATCCTCTCCTTGGCTGGCGTTTCTTTCACCATCATAACTGTATCAACCAGTGCCTTCGACCAAATGTACAAAAACGGATTCTGCCCTTCCGCAGAAGATGGAACTCCGCTGCCCTGTCCCGATGCCTATGGTGCCCTGGTAGGCACAAGCGCCTGCTGCGCGCTGATTTTGGTCCTGATTTCGTTCATGCCAGCGAAAATGATCCAGAAGGTCTTCCCGCCGATAGTGACTGGTCCCACCGTCATGCTGATCGGAGTTTCACTTATCCAAAGCGGTTTTAGCGGATGGCTCGGCGGTTCAGGAATGTGCATGTCCAGGCCCGATTCGGGTCCGTTTATGAGTTGCCCCAGTGTCGATGCGCCACACGCACTTCCTTGGGGAAGTGCGGAGTTTGTCGGTTTGGGGTTTTCGGTATTTGTTACGATTCTAATCTGTGAGAGGCTCGGGTCCCCGATTATGAAGTCTTCTTCGGTTATCATAGGGTTGTTGGTTGGCTGCATTATTGCCGCGGCGTGTGGGTACTTTGATCGTTCCGGTATTGATGTCGTGAGTCTATCCAGTTTCCCCGAGAAGACACACGAAGCTAATTGCAATATTTAGGCTCCGGCAGCATCATTCATCTGGGTACACACCTTCAAACTCCAAGTCTACGGTCCCCTCGTATTACCATTACTCGCCGTCTACATCATTACCGCCTGTGAAGCCGTTGGTGATATTACGGCTACATGCGATGTGTCACAGCTAGAAGTTCAGGGGAAGACGTACGACTCGAGAGTCCAAGGCGGGCTTCTTGCAGACGGCTTTAATAGCGTCCTCGCAGCCCTCATGACCGTCACGCCGATGACAACCTTCGCACAGAACAACGGGGTTATTGCACTGACACGATGTGCCAACCGAAAAGCAGGGTATTTTTGCTGGTATGTCCATTATATACTACGAACTCGTCTTGCTTAACATCAGCTAACTTGGCATTATAGCTTCTTTCTCCTTATAGCCGGTATCTTCGCGAAGTTCGCCGCTGCTATTGTGGCTATCCCAGCCTCTGTCCTGGGTGGCATGACAACCTTCCTTTTTGGATCAGTGGCAGTCAGCGGACTGGCAATTGTGGCAAAGGTTCCGATGAACCGCCGCAACCGATTCATTTTAACTGCTGCACTGGCGTTAGGGTGAGTCAAATAATCCCTCTCATAATCCGTTCATAATAGCTAATGAGAAAATGCAGTTACGGCGCTACTCTCACTCCGACGTGGTTTTCATACGTGTTCGGTGCCACAGATAATAAGAGTTTGCGAGGGTTTTTGGAGGCCATTGAACTGGTATTGGAAACCGGATTTGCCGTTACTGCCTTGTAAGTTTCTAGCCCGTATTATCCAACCTTTCCTGGCATTTACTAACATAATCGGTGAAAATAGTGTGGCTATGCTCTTAAACGTAATCATGCCAGCAGAGATAGAGGAAGTTAGAGACTCAGCCACTGTCTCTTCAATGAGTAAAACAGAATGAGATCTTTTTGTATGCCAATTTGCCAGCGTTTCTTATGTAAATTAAATAGGCCCAATATTATGTTGTATTCCAATCTTGTCAAAGGCTGTGATAATTAAAGTAGTAGATTAAATATTGTTATTTTATAAGTTATTCTAATCGATATATTACCGATTATTATTTCAGCCACTTGAACAACTAGAGTATATTTATTTTGATTTATTTACGAGTAATTATTGATTGCAACAGTAAGTTTATTTACTGTAATTACAATTGCAGGACCCTCAGGCCCAGACTATCGGGTGGCCCCCGCATGACGTTGGAGCTTGACGTTGGGCACTTTACGCGAACCGCGTCGCTAAAGCTTTGACGCGTCCACCCAATCCAGGAAGCTTGGGCAGTAAATTCAAGTGACAGCAAAAGCAACCTCGACAACTACTGCTCTCTTAAAGTGGTACGATGGCGGAAACAAAAGAAACTGATGCGGGGAGTCTCCTGCGAGGACCATCGTAAGAGTTATTTGCCCCAATCCTTCAGCACCTATGATTGACATGCCCAGTGGGACCACTCCAGAGTCCATTGAGCGACTACCCTGCGAGTATAAACCGCTGTACACCTTCGACCTTGAAAAGGATAAGCAATACCGACAGCAATATGGCGACATGTACTTCCTGCGGTTGGCCAAGCTGAAGCCTGCTGCGGAGAAAGTAGCTGCTGAGGCATGGGATGCCTTTGAGATTGGCGGGGAAGCAGCCACCAAGGTGGAGAGAGTGTTGGATGTCAGACAGGGCGAGCTTTGCTGGGTGACGGGGACGATATATATGGATATGGCACTGAAACCAAATATTCTGGACGACATATCAAAAGATGTAGGCTTCATTATTGCTGGCAAATGCAACCGGCTAACCTGTGGCAGCACTGGACTTCAGCGGTACCTCCAAGGCAAAAGTACAAATCAGCGGATGGCAGTGACTCGACAATGCTGGAGGACGAATCTGGACGGGTACGGCTCATTGGTGCGCGCCTTGCAGACGAGATGATGGTGACCGGTTGCATCGTCTCCGTCATGGGCACCGAAAATGCCAACGGAGATTTCGAAGTCATCGATATTCGAACTCCGGATCTCGCACCCCAACCAGCTCGCTGGGAATACTCAGATGCTTCGAAAACAGCAGCGGAGTCTGGCCGCAAGGTTAAGAAACAGAAGGTGGAAGACGAGGATGAGGAGATGACTGAGTCTCGTCTGGGGAGTGGAGGTAAAATCGCGATCGTGTCAGGCCTAGACATCTCCGGCACAAACACAGGACACACCCTTCAACTTAACCTCCTCCTCGAGTATCTCCTAGGCGAAGCTCTTGACCCCGCCTCCCAACAACAGGCCTCCCAAATCAGCCGGCTAATAATTGCTGGAAACTCCATCGTGGTCGATGATTCCACTCCCGGTGGAAGTCTCGGCAACACTCGCAAAGCAACGCATAAGAAGTATGGCTACGACAGTAGCTCCTATAACCCCGTTCCCACCGCGCACCTCGACGACTTCCTCGCCGCCCTTCTCCCCAGCGTCCCTGTCACCTTGCTTCCCGGCGCCTCAGACCCCGCGAACGCGAGTCTTCCCCAGCAGCCTGTGCATTCGGCCATGTTCCCACAGGCACGGGCTTATGGATCGGGACCACCGACTGATGGGGTGAAAAATATTGGGTGGTTCGATGCTGTTACGAATCCGTGGGAGGGAGAGGTGGAGGGGTGGAGGGTACTGGGGACTGGAGGACAGAATGTGGACGATGTGTTCAAGTATGTGGAAGGAGAGGATCGGTTGGGCATGATGGAGGCGATGTGCAGGTGGAGGTGCTGTGCACCAACTGCGCCGGACACGCTGTGTAAGTTCTCACATTTCCACGCTTCAAATTGTACGTAGGCTAACGGATGCGAAACAGGGAGTTATCCATTCCAGGACGATGATCCATTCGTTATCAAGGATTGTCCGCATCTTTATATAGTCGGATCCCAACCAAAATTTGACACCACTGTCATAGAAGGACAAGACGGGCAGATGGTGCGGTTGATCGCTGTGCCCCGATTCTCTGAGACGGGGGAGCTGCTCCTGGTTGACTCGGAGACATTGGAGGTTGAGCGTGTAGTTATCGATGTTTATAACGGCGATTCATAGCTGGAGTAATGCTAATTAAATATTGTTTAATCAGTCAATCGCTGCAAATATTGCTTCACTTCTAGAAACCGATGGCTTGGCAGAATGTGTGATGCGATCGATGGTTGAGCGTGGGCATTATTGGTATTCCTTGAGGTGGAAATTTTTGGTGGTTAATAATGCCATCTAGTGCGCTACCAAACAAATCACAGGCTCAATGGTCTAGTCGTATGATTGTTGCTTCGGGATTCATCCCCTGTTCTAAGAACAGATGCTTGAATGTGACAGGTCCCGGGTTCAAATCCCGGTTGAGCCCCATGTTTTTTTTTGTTCATTTCGGCGAGCAAACCTTTTGGTTTTGACAATCTTATTGTTAATTGATGGATTATTTTATTTATACAATTAAATCAGGCTGTGTTTAAAGACTGGTGGTGTCTATCTTGTAATGTTGTCGCGGTGCATTGGTGCGTGCAAAGTTGCTCTCGACCGACAATTCTCATAGAAGCCATCACTCAACAACATGCACAGTAACATGTACACTGCGCAGAAATTCACAGTAATGTATGTGTCTGATTTAAAGTTTATACATTTTAAAAATTAAGCCGGAGGTAATACACTTTGGAGGCTGTAAAAACAATACGCCGCCTACAGGAGGTCGGACGCGGATTCCCTCTATGTTGGACCCTGGCATAGAGGCGAGACCCTGGATGCATCGCACCGAGACCAAGCCCCTGAACCTATACTTGTTCTTCTCTATCCCACTTGACCTGCTCTATTCCCACGACAGTTTTATCTTTACGTAGGAACAATGGAGATGAGAAGGTCCCCATTGCCTTGTGCAAAATGAGCCCCAGCATTCATGTCCGTTCCGTCAATACCGCAGTTATCGTAAATCCACTGCGCGGCGATGGCAACGTCGCTGCAGGCCGATGCCACACTCGGTAGGTTCTTGATGTTGGCGCCCATAATCGCCGCACCGTTGTCGAAGCACATCTGCTGAACGAACCCCCCGGATACGGCGCAAGACTTTGAGCCAAGCGCGTTGATGTAGTTGATGCATACTTGAGCTCCAGCCTTTGGGAGTTTGTAGTTGTCCTCGCAAGTTGGGATAGAAGCGATTTCGGCGCGCTTGCCGGACAGAAGGGCGCTGCGGGTACGGTGGGCGTTATATGACTCGGGGACTGTGGCAGTGGTTAGAACAGGTGAATAATGGATAAGAGCGTGAGGGACAAACTCTTGACGCGTCCCATCTCTACAAGGTCCTTGCGGGTGAGGCCAAGCGATTCGAGGCTGGGCATGCCAGGACCGGGAGTAAACTCGTCGATTGGAGCTGGAGCGGCAGCAGCGCTGGCGCCGACGGCGAGAAGTGCCACGACGGCAGAGATGATGGAGAATTTCGCCATGTTTGAGGAGTTGGTTTGCTGGCTGGGCTTCGTAGATTTGAGAGATCTGCAACGCTTACATTCTAATGTTTGGGGGAGATGGGAGCTTTTAATGTTTGTTAGCACCTGTCAGCTTCATTAACGAGAGTGGATACGCATGGCCTTGGGCGAAGCTTTCTCCCCTGAGGGGGCCTACGCCAGGTGCGGGCCCTGTGTGGGCCATGGGGTTTTGGTGGAAGGATCGGATCTTGCCTTACTAGTCGTGGCGCGATGGATGAAGGATTCGGGGTCGCTTCGAAAATCAGTGCTGACAGCTAGCCTCTGATTGGCGTCCTTCAGCGTTTGGATAGATTAGTACGAAATAGATATCCCTCCCCTAGCCATGGTCGGCTGGACGGAGACATCCCAGGCAAAATCTCCTTATGATCAGAAATATGAATAGTGGGAGCTGGGTATTAGACAGCGGGTTTCTAAGCCACAAGGGACAGAGAGTTAAGACTAAGGGAGGCGCAATACCCAAGCTTTTTGGATTATGGGACTGAGGGGAATCAAATCTCGAAATGGTGTGGAACGGGCCGTGGTCTATTCCACTTTCGGTCGTCGGCAATCCTTCAGGAGCATGGAATTAGAAATGCGGAAATGAGAGGCTTGGCACATTTGTTTGACGGGAACCCTTGTTCCATATCGTAGCTGCACGTCCCACTCCAACACGACAAACCTCATCAGAGCTTCTATTGTGCAACACTGCACGCGATCATAGAGAGCTAAATAGTAAACCAATATGTACGGAGCAAAGGGGAAATAACAGCGATGGACTGGGCTACTTAGAATAATACGAAGTGAGGCATTGTTAGTGATATCTTCTACTTTGATAACTGTGCCTGGCGATGCACTATATTTAGACGGAACCGAACGCTTGGCAGAATGTTTATTATTAGACTGACATCTGGGGCAAAGTCTCAACAACCCACTGACATATCCACAGGCCAGGGTTAAGCTTCCGTGAATAACCATCCTTCCTCATTAATGCTAAAGATCTGAGCGAGGTAATGTCTGTGGGTTGTAACATCAGAGTGGTCCTTTGAGGAACTGCCCCAAAAACCATGGGTTGGAACCCGCCAAGCAACAAAACTTGTCACCATATTCGAAGTACACATCTTATATTATCTCTTTCAGCTTCTCAAAAACGTTTTCACAAATTCTCCCCAAACTGGGCCCCTGTTTAACGTTCTCACTGTTAGCCAAGAGAAACGAACAAGTAATGAGTCGCAAGAACAGTCGTTGCCTACCTCTTGTAAAAGAACATTTCTGGAACATTTCCTTGTTGCAAGCCTTCAATGGCCGTTGCTAGCTCTTCTCCATACCCGTCATCTTTCACCTCCTGTATGGGATACATATATGTTTTGATGACGAAGACGATCGCCCCACTCTGGGGTAGGCGGAACAGTGACTGCATTTCCGTACGCTGATATGTCTTTATTGGTGTCAGTGGAATATCCACAAAGGAGGACCAAAATGTGTTAAAGATCTTACATTTTCCACTTGAAGTCCAGCAGGATGGTCGGCATTAGTATGCTTCCCACTATGGAAATGAGTAATTTCAAACGGAGTAAAGAGCTCATCATTCGTCATGACACTCCACTGCAGAGATCAAATCAGTCACAAATGTCAGGCGCCCAATGACGAAAACTTACATTGAGTCTTTTCTTAAACTTCCCAACCTCCAGCGCGCTGAAATACCGATCCATACTCTTGTTCAGTATCGCCATATACTTCGGAACAGGCCCATGAATATCCCTCAGTTTCAAGCCAAGCTTCTTGCTGGCGTCAAAGCCGCTGGGGAAACAGGTCGCAAAAGCTCTCAATGTATAACTATCGCCATCATCCGAAGGAAGTAGAATCAGAAAGTCTTCGTCTAAGTTGTTCCCAATTTGGGTGAGTGCCTCTGTAGATGACTCCGGGCAGCTGATGGGCAGACTGTGACCTGTAACCAGGTTGTTAAGCTGACCATTTGAGCGCTGGAACATCTGGGGCCATCGGACTGGAAGTAGCCCGTCCATGAGGAAGTTATAAAGTTCTTTGACCGCCGGCCGTGAGCCTTCCAAGTGCCCGATGACGGTAGATGGGTACTCGGATATGACTCTCCGGCGTAGAGTGACACGGTCTAGATAGTTTTTATCCATAACGATGAAATTATTGACATCCGTTTTCTCCAGGGCTACAGTCGTTAATTAGTGACGGCTTCATGATCGTGTCTGGGACGTTTCTTACCCATAGTGAGATGGTATTTCGGCTTGAAGGGACGGAGCTTCAGAGGCTCTGTAGTTTTCCAGTCAAAGTCAACCAAGGTCCCAACCGACCCTAGAATAGTAGAGGTATTTGGGGGGTCATTTCGACTGTTAATTCTCCCCTTCTCCGTTACTGTAGTTCGATCCTGCTTGAAATGGTCAGTATATTTAGAACCCCGACAACTGTCTCGTACTTACCTGCGCGGCAAATGATGGGATATTACGGCATCTCTTCGCGAAGAAGAGAATACACCCTGTAACAAGCACGGCAATGCCGACCAGACAATATGACTCGGCGCATGTTAAGCCATCGAGAATCGGAAGCATAGTTGGGCGAGAAGACATGGCTGGCTATCCGAATCCCCAATTACATGTGTACCTCCTGTTGATGGCACCCATATAAATAATGAATCCGACGATAGTTCTTTATAATACGGCAAGTCTAATCGCCCCGAGGTTGATTTTCCATTACCAGTCCGAGCGGTATCGGTATACGCGGGCCAGACCACGATCTTTAGCTGCCGTGCCGCCCTCTCGGATACACTTTCCGAGAACAGCAACGGTCAGGAAACCCCAGGTTACCCCGCTCTTATCAAACATTTCCACATTTTTATCAATTACCCGTCATGATAACGACTGCCAAGTGCATGTTAAGGGGTACTCTCGGGCCCAGAAGTCCGAGGATGGGGTCGTGTGCCTCTAATAATTGATATCTTCAATTGCGTAGTTATGCGTCACTTGATACTTGACGGGCTACGATATGATAAACAGAGATACGGCCGATCTAAGAAGGCCTGCATTCGATCCATAGATACAATGGCTTCTATGTAATTCACAACTTCTGACTAACTGGTATGCGCTGTCCTCGTCTGCATCTCGGTTTCGATCCCGGGTCCAGTCCCATGACCTTTGCCCGCGATATAGTTACCGCATCTACAGCCACCCACTTCCACGCAAGAAATCCTTGTCTCTTACCATGGCCATTAGTCTCCATGCCGGCACTGTTCTCTGCACATATATAGCATGACTTCTTCTATCCTATTCGTCGAGGATAATTCTACGGTTGTGGCACATCCGCTTTTCGGTACCTAACCTCCCGCCACCCATCTACCGTCTTCACGCCATCCATGCCACCAGCGAGCTTCAATTCTATCTCTCCAAAATAGTCCTCCTTGCCAACCTGATCAAAACCAACGCTCTCAAAAAGCTTTTGACTCTTCACGTTAGTCTTATTGATCTTGGAAACGAGCACCAAGCCGCCCATTGCCTTCCCCGCTCCGTCCGGTGAATGACTCTTGTACTGGTCGAGTATGTCAGCCGTGTGGCTGTTGATATACTGCAAGAAAGCAAGTAACGTCGCCTTTCCAAATCCACGCCCTTGATCACTTGGAGACGCAATCATCAACTCAATCTCGCCACGTACATATGGCCGATCCAACATCTCCTCCCCCTCTCCGTCAAGCTCATAGGCAAGTCTGAGAAATAGATTCACATCGCCGATCATCTTTTCTGGAGTATCGCACCCCTGAGATGCTATAATTTCATCATCTCCTGAGACGGAGCTGGGGAGAGGATGACACGCAATGAATGTTAGTTTGTCGTGGTCCGTTTGCCAACTCTTTTGCATTTCATACTCTTCCTCTAGAGTCAGAGGTTCAGAAGCCGTCAGCTCTTGGAGATCCTGTAGTCCGCATCAATTCCACTCTGGTGTAAATATAGGCTCCTGATATCATACCGGCGACTTCATCCACTCATGATATCGTAGCACGTGGTGCTCTCCATACGGGACGAGCAGAATAGCTGGCGTGGAGACAGCTGGACGTCAATTATCAGTCAAAAACTCATTTCATAAGTTGTAAGAAAGAAGGAAAATTACCTGTGGTAGCATTTAAAAGCATCTTCACAGCACCTGCCTCAATGCAGAGACTGTGCCAACGTCGAAGGCTTATAAAGTTCGTCGCTACACGTGCGGATTTTAACGTTAATTTAAGGTTGCACATCAGGGCCCGCAAAAATGTTATATGCGGTCCGTGCATATATATATACAAAAAAAAAAAAAAAAATTTAAGGTTGCACATCAGGGCCCGCAAAAATGTTATATGCGGTCCGTGCATATATATATAAAAAAAAAAAAAAAAAATTATCTGAGCATGAGCTCAGAGAGACAAGTTTACTCTCTGACGGGGAGTCGAACCCCGGTCTCCCGCGCTTTGTCGAATGACAAGCGGAAATCATGACCGTTAGACCATCAAAGAAGGCTGTTAAATCCCAAAAGCATAGTCGGAATTAAATACCGATAGTGTTTTGGTGAGGGCCGGACATCATGCGCATTAGACCATCAAAGAAGATGTTGTTTAATGCCTGACGTTAGAGTAGGGGTTTCGTGATGTTCAGTTTTCACAAAAGCACGTTTTTTAGAATTATGTACATCACGGACGGCTTCTTGCTTTCCGCCCTCGAGTGGGCAGCCACAGAAATGCTCCGACTTTCTTTTTCTTTCGTTGGAATCGTTAAAGTAGAGCTTACTGAGAATTCGATGTATATACACAACTTGCACCTCCACAACCACTGCCCAGCCATTTCACACGACTTTCCAGCTCCCCACTCATCACCCACCCGCTCACAACCCCCCCTAAATCTTCCCAACCCCGGCATTCGCCGCAATACTACTCGCCAGCCCACTCGAGCTCACCGAGCTGGCCACATTCTTCCCACTAAAGTTAACCAACGCATTGACATTCGACCCCCCGAGGGTACCACTGCTTCCAAAAGCATTAAGCTGGCAGTTATGCCCCAAGTACGCCGCGCACTGCGTATTCGCGTTGGTATCCGGGCTCCCGAACAAGTTCCCCGTGTTGGCATTAAGGGGCGTCACGACGTTCTGGAAGACATTGCCCTCTGCCACCACATTGCCAGTGGCGATGTCGAAGGCGTGGCCCGAGACGGCGTACCAGTAGTTGTTAACTGCGTGCAGCAGCGTGTTCCCTCCGACCTTTGGCGCGCGCCCAGAGGTGTGGTGGATGTAGTTCCCCTTCATGGTAATCAAATCATTCGAACCCGTCAGGTAAATAGTCCAGTAATGATGTCCATCACACGTTGCGCTCCAGCTCGTCGAGCCATCAAACTCGCTGTTGGAGAGCGTCACGCGGTTCGATGCCGATTCGCCAGCGACGAACATCTGGCGGCCCACGAGCGACACCTTGACGTGGTCGACCCAGACGAGATCGGTGCCCGCGAGCGTGATGGCGTCGCCGCCCCAGATGTACTGCGGGTTGAGGTTCGTGATGTGGATGTTCTGGATAATCACATTCTTGGCTCCATTCGCCATGCGGAGTCCCTTCCCCTTAATCACACCCGACGATCCGATCCCGATGATGGACTTATTGCTCCCGACATTGATGCCGGAGATCCCGGCCTTGTCGTACGTCACGGAGATGGAGGTCGCGCCGGCGCCGGCGTTGCCGTTCGTGCACCAGCTCGCCTGGTTGATGGCGTCTTGGCCGCCGTTGCCGGGGCAGGTGTTGGAGGCGGGGCGGCAGCCGGTTTCGGTCACGCTGCCTTCGGAGCCGATGAAGTTGTATTCCTTGTTTAGGACGATGACGCGGGCGGTGGAGTCGGTGAGCCAGGTCTTGAGCTCGTTGATGTCGGCGGGGTACTGCGGGGTTGCGCTGCCGCCGCCGGTTGTCCCTTTGCCCTATGATGGTGTTAGTGACGGGGAGCGCATTGGGTATGAGAGAGAGAGTATGAAGAGGGTGGCATTTACGAATCCCTCAGGCGATCCAACGACGCCCACAGCCATCGCACGAGCGACGCAGATCGCCGAGGCGACAATGACGGAAAAATGCATGGCGAAGAGAGGCTGAAGCAGATCAATCGATGTTTCGGGAATCCTGAAGATCGCAACGGTGTCACATCCCAAAACCGACGCCCTACAGCATCTTTAAGTCTGGTCGATCCCACCCATCTACCGGCCAAATGGATCACGAAACGCCCTCATGACCCCTCCTCAAAAACCTAGCAAGAGGAGAGTCCTTTCATCCCGTCTTCTAATTAAACGCAAAAACTAATCCCAATGCCGCCCCATCCATTCCCCTTCCCGCCACCGGAAATCAGTCGTGGGTGATACTGGTTGTGGGGTTCTGGATCTGACGACAGGGATGCCTTTAATCTACCGCGAAACACCATGCAACGCGTGGCAGATGGCAGATGGCAGATGAGCAGCAGCTCCGGGCGCCAGCTGCCGAGGCCCCCCAGGAACGCACGTCCACACGCAGCTTATTGATGGAAGATCTCGGACACCCAATGTCGGTATAGAGGGGCCTTGGCTGCGTTACCAAGTTAGATTGAAGGCTCAAAGGCGGGGTGCGTCCGGCACTGGCGGTATGTGTGGATTAGAGTAGTTTATCCATCTAGGCTGTTCTAAAATTTCCCTCTTCAAAAGAGGTGTGAAATGCAGAATTTCCCATGGCAAAACTACGGAGGTTAACGCCCTTCCCCACCACAGCAATCAAGCTTTTGGGGCTGTTGCCATGCGACTACGGGGGATTTATCGGCAAATATTGATTTATTGGTCGCAAAACATATCACATGAGTTCATCAATCACCACAAGGTAGCATTGGGAGGATTTTTGTTTTAATACGTAGACGTTTTCAATTCGGATACCCCAAGTTAAGTTATCCCGTCGAGTCCTCGCACTCGAGATGCAGCAGCAATATCCCCCAACCCCCTCCCAAACGGGGATCCCAAAGCTACCACCCCTCACGCGTGCAAAGAGGCCGGAGCACTTCCGTAAATGCCATCAGCGCAATAGCGTCGTATCATCAATCGCACGCTCCCTTTCTCCATCCTCTATTATCATGATCTAGAATAGAGAACAACCAAAGGAATATGCCTGCTTCAAAGACGCCGCCCGCCGAATAGCACAGTTTGTCGATGCCCAATATATTTACCGCATCGCCCCCGAAAGAAGAAAGATCCCCATGTGTAATGCGTTAAAAGAGATCCGTCCGCTCGCAACAAGGGTCTGCCGGCCCGGTGCTGTTTTTTGAAAAATCGAGAAATAAAATTCCACTTTTGTCTACGTTCGAAGCCATATGATTTCCGGTAAGAGCGTTTGACAAGAAAACATAAAATCAGCCAGTCTATGCGAGGAAAAAGAAAAAGAGTTCGCAAGTTTTCCACACAGTCGCTTTCCGGTAGAGGGGAAGCCGCCGTGCGAATGAAAGAGAGATTAAGCGCTGAACATGACGGTCATAATGCGTAATTCGAATCCCAGATAATTTGTCCCTCCGGCTCCTCTATCCCCATTGTGTGAAAGCATCAGATGGCCTATTTTCACGCCACCAAGATATCTCATGCAGCCTGCCTGATGCCACCTCGCTCCTTGATGTATTTGGGTATCAAGAAAAGGTGAAGAGACAGCCAGAAACAAAAGACAACGCTATCTATCGTATGCCGGTGAATGGTCGAGTTCACAAGTCTGCTCTCTGTGCAGTGTGCTCGTGAATGCTGCCATCGTGAAATCGAATCTCGCAAAATGAGATATAAAAAGCAAAATTATCGAAGCAAGTACAGAGTGATTGAAAAAGAAAATTAGGTTCCACAAGTGACGGCCTTGCAGATACCGTGCGACTCCGTCTTCAAAGTCCGAAGAGTAGAGACGAGTCGCCCCGAGTGGAATATTTACCACCACGAGGACTGGCCGCCAGGTCCGCTTGGGTTTCCGTAGCCGCCGCCGCCGTATCCACCACCACCACCGCCGCCGTAGCTGCCGCCGCCACCACCGCCACCGTAAGAAGCCTGGGGAGCAGCGTTGTAGCCACCACCGCCACCACCATATGCAGCAGGGGCTCCACCAGCGAAGCCGCCGGAGAATGGAACGGCGCTACCGCCGAGCTTACGGAAATCGCGGTTGGCGCCGCTTCCGCGTCCACGGCCACCAGAGCGGCCACCACGGGAGCTGCCACCGAAGCCAGCGCCCTCACGAGCAATGTTCTCGAGGAAGGCGGGGACCTCCTGGTTGGCCTCCTTGAGGAGCTCGAGGAGGTCACGGACAACACCGCGGTTGCCACGGTTGAAGAAGGCGGTGGAGATACCGGTGTTACCGGCACGACCGGTACGACCGATACGGTGGACGTAGTCGTCAATGTCGGTTGGGAGATCGTAGTTGACCACGTGCGTGACGTTAGGAATATCAAGTCCTGGTAGATGAATCGTTAGCAGATGATCAAATTGTTGAAGAATTAAGTCCATTGAAGCCGTTGAAGTGAAGTTTGAAATGATAATGCTCAAAAGAAAAAAAGTGGGGATATAAAAATTAGCCGAGGGCCTCAACCTCCAGACACGGAAGGAGCAGGCCTCAAGCCCCAGACAAGGAAGGAGAAGGCCTCAGACTCCAGAGAGGGAAGGAGAAGGCCTCAAGCTCCGGACACGAAAGGAGAAGGCCTCAGCCTCCAGACATCGAAGGAGAAGGCCTCACTCCAAACATGAAAGGAACGAAGCTCTGAACATAGAACGAACACGGATGTGGAAGGGGAACGATAGAAAGAAAAAGACAATACATACCACGTGCGGCAACAGCGGTAGCAACCAAGATTGGGCAGCGACCGTTACGGAACATCTCCAGAGCACGCTCACGCTCGCGCTGAGTGCGGTCTCCGTGAATGGAGGTAGCCGGGAAGTTCTGGTTGATCAGGAAATCCGACAGGGAATCAGCCATGCGCTTCGTCTCGACGAAGATGAGGGTGAGACCGGCGCCGTGGGTGTGGAGGATATCCAGCAGCACGGAGCGCTTGTCCATGTCCTCCACGTACTCGACCTTCTGGGTGATGTTCTCCGAGGTGGAGCCAACACGTCCGACAGACAGGAAGATGTAGTCCTTGAGGAAGTCACGGGCGAGCATCTGGATGTCGCGCGGGAAGGTGGCGGAAAACATGAGCGTCTGGCGGCCCTGGACGCCGGGCATGTCCTCGCCCTCGACGATGCGGCGGATTTGGGGCTCGAAACCCATGTCCAACATGCGGTCAGCCTCATCGAGGACGAGGTACTTGATGTTGCACAGGGAGATGCGGCCACGCTCGATCAGGTCGACGAGACGACCGGGGGTGGCAACGAGGAGATCGCAGCCGCGCTCGATCTGGCGGAGCTGGGAACCGATGTCGGCACCACCGTAGACGACACATGGGCGGACCCACGATCTGTAGGCGAACTTGCGCGACTCCTCGTAGATCTGGGAAACCAGCTCACGGGTAGGAGCCAGGATCAGAGATGTTGGGTAGGCCTTGCGTTGGCGGCCAAAGTTGCCACCAGCACCGGCTGGGGTTGGCGATGGGCCGTTGATGAAGGCCTGGGACAGGATGGGGAACAAGAAACCACCAGTCTTTCCGGAACCGGTTTGGGCACAAGCCATCAGATCGCGACCACCCATGACAATTGGGATGGAGTACTTCTGGACTGGGGTTGGGACCTTGTAGTGGGCGAGATCGATGTTGCGGATGAGATGGTCGTCCAGGGGAGGGTTGGTGAACTTGAGGACTGGCTCGGGCACATCGTGTCCGGAAGCCTCGACTGGGATATCATCGTACTTCTCAAAGTTGATACCAGTCTGTTGCTTGGTTGGGTCGTCGGCGACACCGAAGAGCTCGCGCTCAACACGGGGGTTGGCTGGGCCAGCAATGTGCTTGCCATCTCTCCACTGTCCGTCACCGCCGCCGCGGGCGGAGGAGACACCACCACCGCCGCCACCAGCAGCTGGGTTGCCGTATGCGTTGGGGTCGAATCCACCGCCGCCGCCGGAGCGGGAGTCTTGCCATCTGCCGCCACCACGTCCGGGAGCTCCACCTCCACGTCCAGGAGCAAAGGCAGGGGTAGCAGCCCAGTCACCACCGGGTCTGGGTCCGTCAGCAGCGAAGCCGTTGGATCTAAAGTATTGTTAGACATGTTCGGTTGGGGAGAGTGTCTGGGGTAGTATAAACTTACGGAGCTGGCTGGGCCCATGCACTGGCACCCATGCCGCCACCGTTGGCAGCAGCAGCAGCTGGGACTGGCCCATCGACTTGGGGAATGCCCGCTGGGGGAGCACCTCCCATCTTTCCACGCATGTGGGGAGGGATGTAAGAGCGCTGCTCTCCCAGGGAGAGACCGTTCATGTTGAGGTTATCAGCCATATTGGTGAGGGTGATCGTAAGGTGAAGTTTCGATAAGGTTTATGTATTAATCGGCCTGGACTTTGAGGGTAACTCTTTGCAAGATCGCTGAGAGAGAGATCTAATAAAGAGTGTCGAAAAGATCAAAGAAGAAATCTAAGAGGCGAAAAAAGAGAGTCGTTGCTGCACGAATCTATTTCTCCGAACGTAGAATGAGGCCGTTGAAAAAAGGGACCGTAATTATATTCCTCGTTGAAAGAAAGGCTTTCGTAAAGGAATGAAGAAGATGGATTTATTCGAGAGAGGAGAGGAGAGGATTTATGGAGGTATAAGTGGATTGTTTTGATGGAGGAGAGTTGGGGAGATCAGAGAGATCGAGAGAGATCAAGAAGAGAGAAGGCAGACGAGGTTCGGGATGGCGAAGGCGGAATAAAAACATGGGTAGGGCAAAGGCAAAAGCCGAGAAAATTCGTGGGTAGCGTGCTTTTTCATTAGCGCCGTTTTTGTTGGTGTTGATACCAAAGTTGGTAGTAGTGGTTAGTGTTGGATCACCGCCACTTCTTTCCTGGCACAGTGAGGCTAAGTCACTTTCTGGCGGTATGACAGTATAAAAGGTACATGTATTTCTTAGACATTACTAGCCTGTAGAATGGATAGTTTTAGCATGGACGTAGCCAAGTTTGGAGAAGGTTACGGGCTCTTACAGGGCAACGGGAGTGCATTTACAGGGCAGGGCAGCATGTACGGGTAGATGTATGTACACTGCAGTATATTGTAGAGTGTGGAGGTACATGAGATTCAGAAACCTGTGTGTCTGAAACACTTTTTGCTTTTTTGCCACCCTGTGGGATACTGTGGGATGGATACTGTGGGATAAAGGCATCAATAGGAGGAAAGTAAGAACACAACACTTCAGCAATAATACCAGTATATATAGCTATATGGTTATAATACACATAGTTATAATACTAACGAACCTGTACTATATCCTCCTTTCTCCTCTCCTCCTTTATCCACCCTCTCCTCACCAACATCCCCTTTCAGCCTTCCTCAGCCTCTCTCAGCCGCCCCTTATCCCCACCCAAATACCCCAATAGAAGGATTCCAAAACCCCCAACACCCCCAACCCAACCAACAAACTATGGGGAATACTTCGCCCCTTGTCGTTGGAGTGCAGCAAGCACATCTAAGCACTACGGCTGGGATAGAAAGCAGTCACGTGCGATGATGCCCCTTGAGGCGAAAGGCTGCTCTATTAGTTAGTGCACTACAGTACTTGACGCTCTAGCCAGTGCACTACAGTACTTGACGTTCTCTAACCCGCTACCAAGCACCAACGGGCATACGTTCTATGCACGGTATCTTGTCATGTCCCGTCTTCTCTAAACGACGTGTGCATGCACATGTATGCAGATTATGAGTCGTTCTGTCTCTGGTTCCGAATCTTGTTCGCCACGTTGTTCTACAACCAAAGAAAATGCTTACTTTATAAAACCAAATTCAGCCGCTGATAGACATCACGTGACCTACCGGCCATGTTGCTTTGTGAGCCAGTGGTGAGTGAATACGCAGTCAGAACATGACAGGGCCAGACAGCAACCATAGTACACACACTCAAACATAACAAGAGAATCGCCCCTCAGATCATAATACACCTTGCATTCTACCCCGAATGCTATGCTCTAGAACACCATTAGAAACAAGAACACCCTCTCCCCCTACCTCTCGCGCGCACACACAAATCAGGCGCTCTTCACCACCGCATCATCATCGTAGTCTATCTCCCTAATCCCATCCTTCGTGATCACCTTGACCAGCATCCCCTTAAAGTCCACCGGCAATCTCCTCTTCAGCTCATCCGTGCACAGTCGCAGGATCTTCATGCCTTGCTCAAAGTCAATATCGGGGTGGTGGTGCTTATCAAGGATGGAGAGGCAGTAGTATCTGTAGAAAGGGTATCCCGTCAGCATTCAAAATCACACATCCTGGCCATCTATTCAGACCCCCCCCAAAGAAAGAAACGTACTGTGCGTAGCCGTGGGCGGCATATGGTAATTGAGCCAACGACGCTAGGTAGTCGAGCCAGTACAAGCTCGGCTTCCCCGTGATGGGATCCACGCCTCCGAGCAGGAGATTGACGTTGTACGGCTTCCTCGACCGTAAGCTGGATGCCAGTTGTCCGCGGACAAAGTTCGCAATGGCCGACGGCGAGAGGTCGATCTGGTTGCGCATCGAGTACAGCTGCGCGTTTGCCTGGATGTATTCCGCGAATTGGACTAGAAAGCTCGTTAGAATTGAATGTTTATGTACGGCTTCGGGAAATGATAGGACATACTGGTGTCGCCGGCCTCGCCGGAGAAGGCCATCAATGTGTGCTGGTTGAGCGCGCGGGTCTTGTCGTCGGATGCCTTCAGGATGGTGGCGCCTCTCATGGCCGCTTTGGAGGCGGCGACGAGGGTGAAGTCCTTTCCAGTAATACCAAGTAGAACCTCCCTGTGCACGCCATTAGAATCCGTAATGCGGGTGTTCGATCGCCGTCTGAATAACAAGAAACTCACATCTTGGCGGCTGGGTTGTTGTTGGGTCGGCGGAGCTCAGGGTTTTGGGTGATGCCAAATCACTGATGAAATGGTAATGAGTATAGCTGAGGAGTGACACTAATTCACGTCGTCGCTCGGGTATCTTCGTGGGACGTTAAAGCGGTGATTGATGGCTGATGAGGCTCCAGCGTCAAGTCGTGAGCTCTCTCGATTACAGCGGATAGCTCCCTGGTGCTCTAGCGGATCTAGCTTAACCTGACGCGTCGGATTCTGCCTGACTTGCCTGGCCTGCCGCCAAAGTTTCTTTGACCGCCTTTCTGGCAAGAAACTCTTGGCGAAGAATTTATTTTGTACGGGCTGGGGTAAAACGATAATGTATGGGAACTTTTTTTGTTAATTGATCGACCGATAAAGAAATCTCCGACAACAACACTGCGGTACTGCTGGGGAATTACAAGGCGATCTGTGATTAAGTACAATAGCCCTGGGATATATCCCAGACAATCACGACATGTCTTCGTTTTTCACAGTTCCGGCGTCGCAGAAGAAGCGCAAGAGACCCTCGAGCTCAGAGGCCCCAAAGAAAAGAGTCGCAGGATCTGCAGCGAGGAAGGAGACCTCTGCCCCAAAACAGAGGAAGCCACAGCGAGATGAGTCGATATCGGGCAGCGACTCGGAGAGCGACGAGGGGCCACGAGACAATGCCGTCGACCTAGATGAGGCGTCTAGCGACTCTGGGTCTGGAGGCGAGGAAGAGACAGCGGCCGAGAGGAGATTACGGCTGGCAGAACGATACCTGGAGAACATCCGAGAGGAGGTGGACGAAGTCGGCTTTGACGCAGAGGACATCGATCGGGACCTGATCGCCGAGAGGTTACAGGAAGACGTCGCCGAGACCAAGGGCAGGATATACCGCAGCCTGGCAAAGCAACTATCCTTCTCCTCCGCCTCGCACACCCTCTTCCGCAGCAACACCGAGACCGTAACCTCCGTCGCCACCTGCCACCCCTACGCCTACACCGTCTCCAAAGACATCTCCCTCATCAAGTGGAAGCTCCAAGACCTGCCCGCCCACCAATGGCTCCCCAAGGCCGGCAAGAAGAAGTCCAAGAAGCCCGCACCACCGCCCAAACGAAGACCCGAACGCATCGCCATCGCAAAGGGCGACAAGAACGAGGTCAAGAACAACGCATACCAAGGCCACGTCGGCGCTATCCTGTGCGTCGCCGCTTCCCAGGACGGCAAGTTCGTCGCTACAGGTGGTCGCGATAGGCGCATTGTGGTTTGGGATGCTGCGACGCTGGAGCCGCTGAGGGTGTTCTCGCAGCACCGTGATTCGGTCACGGGACTCACGTTCCGTCGTGGCACGAATCAGCTGTACTCTGCTTCGGCGGATAGGACGATCAAGATCTGGTCTCTCGACGAGCTGGCGTACATTGAGACGCTATTCGGTCACCAGGACGAGGTTATTGATGTTGCCTCCCTAGCGCAGGAGCGGTGCATCAGTGTTGGTGCGCGAGACCGTACGGCGAGGCTGTGGAAGGTGGTTGAGGAGACACAACTTGTTTTCCGTGGTGGCGGTGGCGGGGATGGGAAGAGAGCTCGGGGTTCGTCTACGCCCAAGGCGATGGAGGGGAGCATGGATCGTGTTGCGATGATTGATGAGGAGATGTTCGTCACGGGCTCGGATAACGGGTCGATTTCGCTATGGGTCATTCACAAGAAGAAACCTATCCACACCATCTCCCTCGCTCACGGCATGGATCCGGCGTTGGCGCTGGACGAGACGTCCGCGGAGCTTAACCCCGACCCGACGAAGGCGCCGCAGCCGCAGCCGCGATGGATCACCGCGCTGGCGACGATTCCGTACTCGGATGTGATTTTATCCGGGAGCTGGGATGGGCATTTGAGGGCGTGGAAGGTTAGCGATGATAGGAAGAAGATTGAGGTTCTTGGAGTGGTTGGGGCAGCTGGATTTCCGCATGGTGTGGTTAAGGCTCCTCTTGCTGTTATTGCGGAGGATGCGTCGATGGAGGATGCGGAGCTTGATGCTGAAACTGGGGGGGAGACTGCTGTTGCGACTTCGTATGAGAAGAGGAACCCGGAGGCGGTGGTGAGCGGGGTTATCAATGATATTGCTGTCTTTGAGCGCGGGGAGAGAGGGAAGGATGGCGCGTGCATTGTTGTGGCGGTTGGGAAGGAGCATAGGATGGGGAGGTGGGCGAAGATGGCGGGGAAGAATGGGGCAGTGGTGTTTGAGGTGGCTAGGGAGGCGTAGATGGTGTAGGTGGTGGTGATGTGGGGGAACTTCCTCGATGAGGTTGTGTTGTATATAGTTATGCATGCTTGGTGGAGGGATGGGGTTGGCATAGCAAGCGAAATCGCAGCTCAGTTGAGCGCAGAATGGCATAATGTTTCAATTCATGGTTATTATGAGTATTGACTTGTGTCTTCCTCAGTTCTTGAGGTTTATAAATTCCGTTGTTATGATGACTATTGAGGTTCTCTAAAGATTTATCGTTGGTTATTCGATTAATCTGAGAAACAAAATTTGAATTTAATAATAATCAGGCGTAATATATTCTATGGTTCCAAATTGAAGGCTTCACATTCTAATAAGACTTTGAGTATGTTGGCATCTTATAACATGTTGTAGGAATACATTTGACCGCTACATTACCACCCAGTTTACAATTAATTACAGTTCTACAACCAGATCCAATCCACGCCGCCCCCCCCTTCACCATCCACCACGGCTCACCCACCCCTCCTC
>JPJU01001118.1:0-11130 GCA_000750735.1 Pseudogymnoascus sp. VKM F-4246
TGGTAACTGTTGGGCAGCGGAGGGGAGATCTGGTGCGGGAGCTGTCGATGATGTTGTAGGGGATGATCGGAAGTGGATGCCAGGTTTGGATTTGTCCGAATGCCAGCTCGAAGCCGGCCGGGGCCCAGTTGGTGGCTTTGGCGAGGGTGAAACTCAATTCAACGTATATTTCCCCTTGTGGAAATGACAAGCCGAGAGATTCAATCTCCAATTCTGCAGTTGCGCCCGGTTTGATGCCCTTTGGTATCTCCGCCTCCCTCTTCTCTGACGCTTCCGCCCCCTCCCTGACGACCCAGTACTCGCATTTGAGGTGGTCCAGGGTGGCAAAATCGTAGCGGTTAATGATTTTAACTTTCTTCGACCTGATGTCCCCGGATAGGACCTGCACGGGCTCAATGGCCTTCTTGTACTCGGTTAGGCCGGGAGTGGGCGTGTGGTCGGAGAAGAGGAGGCCATCGAGAACGAAGTGGCCGTCGTTGGGAACGTCACCAAAGTCACCGCCAAAGCCGTAGTATTCTTCGCCATCTGTGGTTTTGGTGCGGAGGCCCTGGGCAGGTTAGCCATACGCTCACGAGGATTGTTTTCTGGGAGTACTTTGACTTACGTGGTTTGCCCATTCCCATACAAAACCGCCTTGCAGACGGGGATACTTATAAAATGCATCCACATACTCCTTAATCCCTCCCGGTCCATTTCCCATCGCATGCACATACTCACACAACACCAACGGCTTCGCCACCTTATTCGTCGTTGCAAAATCAATGATCTGATCGACACTGTGATACATCCTGCTAAAGATATCCGCGCTCTCGGCACCAAAATCGGCCTCATAATGCACCGGTCTTGTCTTATCATACGACTTGATAAACTCGTACATAGACTTGTGGTTTCTCCCATACGCGGACTCGTTGCCGAGAGACCAGATGATTATGCACGGGTGGTTCTTGTCACGCATTATCATCTGCCGCGCGCGGTCGACATATGCGTCAGTCCACGCGGGGTTGTCGCTCGTCCAGGAGGCGAAGTCGGTGCCTAGCTCTCCCATGCCGTGGCATTCCAGGTCGGCTTCGTCAAGGATCCAGAGGCCGAATTCGTCGGCGAGGTCGTAGAGACGGGGGTCGTTGATGTAGTGGGATGTTCGGATGGCATTGATGTTGTGCGTCTTCATCAGGAGTAAGTCTCTACGGAGGAAATCGTAGGGCACGGCTCGGCCGCTGTCAGGGTGGTGCTCATGTCTGTTGACGCCGCGGATGACGATACGGTTGCCGTTGACTTTGAGAAGGCCGTCTTTGATCTCTACTTGCCGGAAACCGACTCGTTGGGATATCACTTGCTTCTCGCCCACTGAGATGACCAGTTTATAGAGATAGGGGGTCTCGGCTGTCCAAAGGTGAGGCTTCTCCATGGGGATCTCGAAGAATACGGTGGACAGCGGTGAGTCCTGTTCTACCGTTTTAAGAGGCTTCGACTTGTCATCAAGAAGCTTGACTTTTATCGCAGCCGGCGAGCTGAGTTCAACTCGGAGGAATAACAGCGCATCCTGATAATCGTTCTTCAGGGTAGTCTCAACCTTGAAGTCCTTGACATGTACTTTAGGAAACGCGAAGAGGTTCACATCTCTAAAGATGCCACTCAACCACCACTGGTCCTAGACAACTTTGTCAGCTTATTCCCATAAAAGCCACATTCAAACACTCACCTGATCTTCAAGATACGTCCCATCACACCTCTGATAAACCCGCACAGCGAGTCTATTCTTCCCCTCCTTGACAAACTCCGTAACATCCCACTCACTCGGATTTCTCGCCCCCTGACTGTATCCCACCTCCTTCCCATTAACCCAAACATGAAACCCCGAATCCACGCCCTCAAACCTAATCCTCAGCTGCTCCTCCCCTTTCAGCCAACTCTCCGGGACCTCAAAATCCCTAACATAATGCCCCGTCTCATTCTCATCAAACGGCACATTCGGCGGGTCCACCGGCCACGGGTAATTCAAGTTGGTGTACTGCGGTCCCTTTCCATGGCCTTGCAGCTGCCACATCCCAGGAACGGCGATGTCGACCCATTTGGAGGCATCAAAGTTAGAGGCCTGGACGTCCTCGGTGCCAGGTGAGAAGGGTGACGGCGTGAGTTGGAATTTCCAGGTGCCGGAGAGGGAGAGGGTGCGCGATTTGCTGACGTCGCGCGTGAGGGCATCCTTTTCGTTGGGGTAGATGTGAAAGGTGCCGCGGGGGGGGAGGGTGTTTTTGTGGAGGACGGCGAGGTTGGACCAGTCTGGTTTGTCGATGGGAGGATGGTTTAGTGACTCTCCGACGCCGTGAGAGGCCTGAGGAACCACGATATTTTCCATGGAGCTTGACATAGCTAATACTTTTATGCCAGTCTTTTATTCTTGAAAGGTCGGTACTCTAGAAGCCCTTCTAGGGATAATGCCCGGATACCGCAGTTATTATATCAGATGTTCTTGAGGATGCGGGGTTCAACGATGGCAGGCACGCAAGTACGAAAGTAGAATCAATCAAGAAGTAGTGAAGTAGGAGGTGTAAACGGATTAACAGCGGGATAAATTGGTATCTTATTTATATGAATCTCAAGTGATCCCGTATCAAGTGATGGTATTATACAGAAAAGTTGATGAGACGACGAGCGAGGTAGGTGCTGTCTCATGGGACGTCAATGAGGGGCTGACCGGATTAAGCTGTCTGAGCCAATGAGCTGTGGTTGCTGTGCAACCCCGCGTTAGCGATCAAGGTCCAGGGTCAGCCAGTTGCAAAGTCACTTCGCCATGTCTGGTGATAAAAAAAATCACAGGTGTCATACAAAATAGACGCGACACATTATGCACAATTCAGTTCGAGACAAAAAACGGTCATGCATGGGGTAAAACTAATATTACATTTTCGGCAATGTCAAAATATAGCGTCCGTCGTTAAAAATCTACCATCAGATCAAACCAACTCCATCCATTATATTCGTTCGTCTAATAACTCCATTCCCATTCCATGCCTCTTGGTATTCATAAAATACTTGACTGATCAGTCTTTAGAGACACTTAAACGTACTGCCAAGCGCCAACATCGTTGTTTGGCTGCGCAACAGTAAGGAGACCCTTCAGCTCCTCGCAGTTGGTCTGGTTGAACCCTGGGGTGCGTCCGAAGATCTGGTGGGTGGTGACACCGGCTTCCGAGACCTGGGGGCACGCAACAAGACCAGCTAGGACATGTTAATTCTCTGTATTCCAAAACAGGGGCAGGAACTGGGCGCTACTTACCAAAGGTTGGGTTTCCGGGAGTTTCCCAGCTGATGATGGTCTGGTTGACACCGTTACCATCGAGGGTGGTGTAGGAGGTGAAGCCGCCGAGGTAAGCTCCTTCCGGAATGGACGCGGAGTGAGCCTGGGTGTAGCCAACGGCTCCCGAGGTCTTAACAAAGGTCTGCTGGCCACCGGGGACCATGACACTATCAAACTGATCAGTTCTGGTTCTGCGTTGGCTAGGTAGAGGTCACTTACGCAAGAGACAGTCCTCCCTTGTAGACTACGGTCTCGTTTCCGGCAGGGCAAGCGTCGCCGACGACCTCTGGGCAGTAAGTGGCTGGGCCATCGCTGCCGAGGTGGAATTCGAAGTTAAGGGCGTTGACCTCCTCGCCTTGGAGGGTGGAGGATGGGTTCCAGGCCTTGAGAGTGAAGTGGTTGATTGGGTCTTGTGCCGAGACCTGCGAGAGCACAGCGCTGATGACAGCGGCGGAGGTTGAGAAACGCATATTGTAGTTTGTAGTGTTGTAAGTTGGAAGCTTGAGAGGATGAGGAGAAAGAGAGGGGAAGAAGAGGGCGCTGGAGGAGGTTTATATATTACCTTGCTCAGCAGGCCCACAGTGACGATGCCTAGGATGGCGGGTCCAATGCAACGTGGGGAGACGGAGAGGGAGAGGGAGGCGCCATCCTACCGGAGCCCCGTGTGGAACAAAAGACCTGGAATAGTATAGCTCTCTTTGAATTAAGGAACCGAGCGGTACGAGAGCGGTATATAGAAAGTAAGTTACGGGACGGGGTGATTATGCATAGCAGATTGGCTGTGTTCCAGGGCCAAGTGTTTGTGATCAACAGTGAATAACCTCTTTTCGGCGTTTGACCGCGGACCATGGAACCCTGATAGAGGAAAGGGGTGGAGACAATCGACAAGCTTCCGCAACTCGCGCCGCAAGGCTATATCTGCAGTAACTGTGTTAAACTGCTAATAGACGATTTTTACTTCGTGTTCCATAGTATGAATCCCTTCTCGCCACTGCTTACGGCCTTCAGTTTCCAATCATTACTTCCAGTAATAGAACAAAAGATATAAATTCTTTTATTAACATCCCCATGATCGATGACGACACATAATCAAGGATGCTATGCCCATTTAGCCCCGGAGTGTTGGGGACAAGGAAACCTCGTATTGCTGAACGTTACTGCAGATCGAAACCGTTTAGAGGTATCCACAGCTCGTAATCACAACAGCCGAACAATGCCACAGCACCGGACAGGCCATGATGGCACCACGCCGCCCTGGTGATCTCTCGTACTCAATGCTGATCGTTTGCCTGTCTGATTATTGAAAAGGTCAAAAAAGTTGAAAAGGTTTGCGGCCTAACAATGCCCCTCGGCATGCGTCATTGTTTGCAATGACATTGCCGTCTAGGGCAAACTCGCTATTTTTGTACATATCGGCGGCTCCGGCCGTCCGCCGAGTAGAAGCTTGATCAGTTTGATAAGTTTGGTAACTTAGAATAAAATGCTGTGCTTGATGGAAAGCCTCAGGTTGTACGAGTATGGTGCACTATGTACAGTACAGTATGGCAAGTGCTCTCGGCGTACAGTGTTTGCTTAAATACCACCAAACCTCCTCAAAGTGCTATTATGCGCTTTGTTATTTATAATAAGGCTTGATAATAGCAGTTATATATACCTTCTGCGTTGATACTCATGAAATGTTTCATGTTCTCCTGTCCAAAATGATGTTCCTTCCATAAAGGAAACTCACTTCCACGTGCCTAAAGCGCCAATATGCGCGACCCCGGCGGCAGAATTCCTTCACCGCCCGACATCAACCCCAAACGACCCCAGCCTCCCATCGCAAATACCATAGTTTCAGCCCTATGCCCAAAGCCGTCGCAGGCTGATATTCTTTGCAACACCTCACTCACCGAGGTCATCTTCCGGCGGGTTAATGCACTGTTTATAGTTCTGTGCATTGAAGGGACTTCCCTGATCTAGGCCGCAATGGGGATATGTTCGTCCTGCTTGGGTCGCGACCGCGGGTCTGAAGAGGTATGTTTACGGCCCTCAGTTCCCATTTGGGTGAAAGCAGTGACTAATTATACTGGTGCTATAGGATGAATCTTCGGGGTTGATCTTTGATGATCCTCTGTCCAACAACTATGGAAGCTTTACGGATCAAAACGTGGTTACAACGCAGGCCGATCCGCAGGATGTGCAACGCGAAAGTGAGGCTCTGCAGAACATTGTATCAGAGACTTCCAAGTATGTCATTCTTTATTCGGATTCTGATACCCAGCTGCACCATACTAATGAAGTCCCAACAGTCACCTAGTCGACATATTTGCGACAGTTCCCCAGAGTCAGCAACGGCCACCAGCCACAACCTACGCCACTCAACCGCCGAGACTGGTCTCATACGGAGATCTTCTCGGAAAGTCACCATTCACCAACCCCTACGAGAACATCTCCAGACCCCCAACAGCCGACGGCAAGCAAGACGCCGATTGGCTATCCGACGATGAAGACGACGAGATATCTGGGAAGAGCCCAGGACTTGTCAAGCCGGACGTAGGACCCTTACTGGGAGGATTCGAGGATATGGAGCGCGGGGCAAAATAGGCTATGTCCTACACTAGGGGCGGTTTCATTTCAACCTGTACAAAAAAGCAACGGCGCAGGGAGTTTATATTGCTTTCCTTTCCATGATACCCCCGCATATACGCAGTTTGTCGCATATGTGGGATAGATAATTTTTGCTATTGGATGAACTCCAGGCATAGCTAGACAGCACCAACCCATTTTATTGGCCCAGGTACAAACAAATTCAATATCCGTTTGATTGATTTCGATTTCGATGGTGAACCGTTTCTGTTGCCGTTGATATTGGTCGGCTTCACAGTTCGCCGGGTTGCGATACTATAGAGCAGTCACGTGGCGACGCGTGCTTACTAGTTACTAGTCTCACCTCACTCGTAATCTTCAAACCCTTGGGGTCAGCACTTGGGGGATTATATAAACTCTCGTCAACGCGTATCCAATTATCCATAATTTGACAGCTCGTATTTTGTCATCCACTTAGGGCTGAAGGTGAGACGTCGCTACTCTCACGCCAAGTGTCAATAGGTACATAAATAGGAAAACAAAGCTGAAACAGAAAAGTATATAAACATCATAAAAGATCCCACAGTAGTCTACAACTCTATATATTTACATAAACTCTCGTAACATGACGTAGAGGAAACTGCGAGGGTAAATCCTACCAGTTTGGATATCATAAAAACCCCAAAAACACATAAAAACGCTAAACATCACACGTTCTAAAAATAGTCATGCTGCATGCCGCTAAGCCTTTTAGTATGGGGCGTTGGGGAACTGCGCCCTACCCCCAGCTGCGCCCCCATAACTGGTATCTGTGTCTGGGCCCACGGTACTGGGCCTGTAGTTTCCAGCGTACGGCGAGTCGTGCTCGTCGTCAGCTCCAGGCCTTGCGTAAGCGTTGTCGTAGCTCGCGGGCTCGAACGGGTGGCTGGCGCTGCTGCCTCCTCCCATTTCAGAGTCGAAGCGACCAAGGCGGTCAATCTCGTCCTTGTCGTTGCCGTGGACGGGCGCATATTCGTCGTCGTGGGGCGTGGTCGAGAAGGCCTCGCGGTCGGGGTCGATCATCGAGGCGTTGTTTGGTATCCGCGCGCCTGGGAGGGAGCCGTGGTTGCGGTAGTAGATTGCCCCGTAGACGGAGATGGCAGCTGTGAGAACCCAGAGGACACTACGTAGATTGTGTTAGCAAAGATCCGACGCTTTAGTGTAGGTATAGGACACGTACAATAAGAAGAAGCCAATTCCAGACATGGCTTTCGAGAAATTGCATGCGCCGAAGCAGGAGCCATGGTTTGTATAGGCAGTCACGGATGCGAATGCCGATAGCCATAGGATGGCATATAGTATATCGAGGCCAGCGAAAACGTATGCGTTACCCCAGTTGCGTGAACGGGCAAAGAGAAGCGTCATGCTGTTATAAATCATCGGTGGGATGGACAAGAAGCACTGTTGTCGGTCAGTTCTGCGCAAGGCTAGGCAGCATCAACATCTCAACATACCAGTGCAAGGTACCACCGAATGGGACCGCCGTTTCGTCCTTTAGGCTTGACCATATACGCAATCGTGACAATGACCGCAACCAAGGTGAAGACGGCTTGGGCGCCATGGAGGCCGGTTTTGATCCGGGGGAGGTGAGACGTGAAAGCCATGACGGCGTCAACAAAGGATGGCCCAGATGAATTGTCGTTTCAACGGTCGGGGTCGGGGTCGGGGTCGTGTGAGCAGTTTGAAAAGGAGCAATAATTAACAGCCGAGAGACGCTCAAATATAAGAAACAGCAATTACTGCTAGAAGTGGAGTATTGTCGCGAAGGGAAAGGCACGATTTGGAGGAGGATGTAGGATTGATCCTTCGTGGTTGCTCGCAACTCGCTTACAGTTATGATCAGCCTTCCCAAGAGTCGCCAACGACAACAAATAGAATAAGCGCCCATATATTTCCCCGCTCCGCCACAACACCGATCAACAACACGGCAAATAGCTGTAATATTTACCTAAAGACCCATCCACCTGTCTTTCTTCGCTGCCTATCTATCATGTGTAACACTGGACGAGTGTTTCTTGCCCCGCCAAATCCCCCTCCAACCAGATCTGGCCTTTTCGGGTTACAAGAGCCACGTTCAGACTGAACAAGCGCCTCACACCCTATCCGTTGTTTCACCACTCGGTCATTCCCGCGGAGCCTCCCCTCTAGGCGCTGTGAGTTACCGGCTATCGGGATGGGAAAGTTGCAAGTCACTCAGCTCTTCCTTTCTCTCCGGTTCATGGCGAGGCTATTCACTATGGGAAGCACCGAGCGGTGAAGGTTTGTGGTAATTTCATTCGTCATTCATTATTTAATTTCATTATTCAACAAGGGAACCCTTCTCCGCAGACCCGGCCAAGGAGTTGTTTCCGTGGCACGGCGCCTGTGTTGCCCAATCTGCCAGTGTTCACCTTCCTAGCGCCAACTATTCATGAAACGAGTGATGGAGCCTCAAAACTCAAACCCCAAAAAAACGAGAAACAATACAAAACAGAAAAATAATTTTTGGTCATCTTCTCATCCCTGGGTTGTCGGTTAGCTGCCTGATCCCGGCGCGGAGAGGGGGGATGTGTGCTCACAATCTCATTCACAAGCGGTTCCTCCTATCCAATCGTTCCTCCTCGAGGTTATAGATCTCGCGATCGAGGCCGCTGATGATGTCCTCCGAGGCCTCGATGGAGGCCTTGCGGTTTCGCTCGCTCTTCCATCGCTTGATGCGGTCGACCTCCTTCTGGCGGCGGCTCAATTTGGTCGCGATCTTGTCGCAGATGCGGCAGTTCTTGGTGCGGTCCTCGTTGCAGTTCATGACGAGCTTCATGCCGCAGGTCTCACCGGTGCGGTACTCCTTGGCACAGTGCTGGCGGAAGGTGCCCCACTTGTAGTCGCCGCAGCGGTAAAGAGTTTGGTCGAAGAAGCACATTTTGAGATGGCGGAACTACAGTTGAAACGTCAGTATGTGTGGCTGTGGAAGTAAGGAGCTCGGGATGCTGCTTACCGGGTGTTTCTGGTCAATGCTGGAGTGCAAGGCAGTGTTTCGAAGAGTAGGACTTGAAAGTTCTTAATGCTCTTGGGGATATGTTGTGTTTGGTTTGAAAGATTGTTTGAAGTCGATGTGAGAAGCTGAAGACTGAAGACTGAAGAATAAAGAGCTTTTGAGGGGCAATGAAGCCAGGTATTTATACCCAAATTCGATCATACTGTCACGGCTTTGAGAACACGACAATGTTTTGATTTGTGATTCTCGGACCACTGACAACTTCTTAGAAATGTCTTACCCTTGTTCAACACGTCGAGGTGCTAGATTGGCAAGTGATGCGGCCATCACATCTCCGGAAAAGACCCGCTCGATACCCTTGCGAGGCCTCCAACGGGAGGCCCAATTCCACAAACTTCTCATTCACCAACCGATTCGAATGTCTGCCTGCCCGCCACTCGAATATTGAGCTGGCGACGCTCATCCGAAGCCCCCTTATTTCGGTTATTGGCCAATGCATAACGATATCACTTCATCGATCGACGATGGCCTCGCTCAACCCTGGTTCCGTCTATCTCAGCCGACGAGGCATTTGAGGCTTTGCCCTTGTCTCTATTCAGTTGCATATGCAGTGATATCTGCTATACAATCACGTTATTGCTTTGTTGTCCGACGCCTCCGACACCCTTAAACCCTGCCGCGTTCAGATCCTGCCGATCGCTGGTGAGAACGCGGACGACTATGGGTCACCATATATGCCAAGACCATACAGGGCCTGGTCTCAGCCTTGATAGCCCCCTTTTACTTGTCTTGGAGAGGTCACACCGAGCAGCAGAATAAACAGAATCCAGCATCCTATGCTCAATTGAGAAAAACAAGTTTCCAAAGGGTGGTTGGCATTGCCACTCCATGACGGCCCAAGGGGCTACTATGGACCTTGGATCTGCGCCGAAGCAACCTGCTCTTGTGCCGATTCGTGCAAAGAAGACACGAGTCTTGGATCACTTCCTCTGTGGTCCATTGCATCTCAAGTTGAAGTCATGGGATCTACCGGTGGCAAAGAAAAATCAACTTTTTTGTCTTCCTTTTGGGCCACCCGCCTGGCCGGCCGCCTCCATGCAACCACCTTGCTGCAGGCCAAGCGTACTGCAAGATGTCAATCCGTTAATCCTCGGCCCTACCCTTGTGATATTCCAACCATTGACAAAATATAGGCACCCGTTGATATTATGTGTTGTCAACTTTGCGGGGGGGGAAGGTTCTCGTTCCGTCCGTTCCATGTGCAACCAACACGAGATTGATAATCCCTCTTGGTAAAGCACACGGGATAAATGCCTCTCTCGTCATGGCCTGGGGGGGTAGGCCATGACTACCATGTAAGTCTGGGGCGGGGTTGAGGAGGAGTTTGCAACGTGGCGAGCTCAGTCTGGTTGTTCTTCTTTTCATTTCGGACGGACGCTAGAGCATATCGCCACTATAGGAATCTGGATGATTCTCTGTCATCGTCTATCACTTACCGGGACCTTGGTCCTTGCTCACATCCTCGTTTGCACCCCCCTCTGGCGGTCTAGCTGTGGCTGTATTACAACTTTGATTACAGAAATGTATCCCAATGGATGGAGGATGTCTGCACTCAATGGAGCTGAATAAACTTGGCGCCATCATGGAGAATGCATTCAATGGTCTGACTGATCAGCGGTCAATATCAAGATGCGAGGCGGACTACATGCCGGCAAGGGAGGTTCATCATAAATTGTTCAGGCAGCCTCCCCCCCCCCGTCTCAATGCATGTCTCAAGAGGTGCTTGGGGGGCTGAGTCGCCATTAGTATAGCTAAATGTTGGATCTTCTTATTATTGCCTCACCGGTGACCATGTTTACGCAGAATTGCTGGCTGTCCGAGCGCCCTTTTCTGCTTGTTTCTCATTAGGCGTCGCATATTGTGGTAAACAAGACCGCCTTTTGACCAAGCGGCGAAATTGGCGACCCCTTCCCAGACCCCCGAGCCTTGCAGAAAACAAAAACAAAGCTCAATCTGAACGCCGTAAAAGCCTCTCTGCTCCAAAATTCATAATCCGCGCTGCACACAAGCAAGCTCCGACGTTGAAATTCACCTCGAAGCTCTCAACCTGATCATTGGGACCGATGCCAATCATGTGAACGTAAGCGCACTCGGTATGGCTGTGGGCATGTAGCCAATCGCCAGCGTCCAGAGCACTGCGCGACGATTAAGGTGCGAGTGCAGCCCCGCGAATGAGCTTCGGCGTCCAGCCATT